>BDMV01000008.1:37127594-37201199 GCA_008326285.1 Oryza officinalis | reverse complement strand
ACCATCAACAAGCAATCATTGCCTTATTTAGTTATGGTTAATGTTTCACGAGGCATCTAGATGACACATTGACATGCACAGTATAATAATCCACAGTTCCGCATACTCATAGAAAGAAACCATGAAAAATGGACATACAAATTACTCATTGACTAACAATACTTATGTCACCCAAAAGCAACCTATTGTGGGAGAGGTGTATTCTTAAAGCAAAAGGAACAAATTAGGCAAAACAATATTTATTAGTTTACTGCAAGAAACTTGAAACTGGCATAGAACCATTAGAAGTTGCTGTATAGAAATGCTAACAGTTACAATTTTTCTTTTGAAAAAAAACAAATACAGTAATCAGTACCTGGGGTCCATGAACACTCCCACATCAAGGATTTCCTTAAAGCTCACATGTCCTTTCACCTTATTAGGCCCCAACAAAGATCTTTTCAGATGAACGTCTAATACAGGTGGCAGCTTGCTAAGATGTGTTTGAATTACACTTTTATTCCTATCTTTCTGTTCGTTTTGCTTTTCTTCTACTTAGTGTGCACTCGGATGAAGCTTGGCCTGCTTCCCCCTTCCCCCTTCCATCGTGGGTTCACTGTATTATAATGGTGCCTGGCTTCAGAGCAACATTGGAGCAGTTCTCACAGGTCCGTTCTACCGTCTCTGCTTCAAAATGCAGTTCCAAGCACTCCTCAATCGACGCAAGAGAGTTGATATCCTGTGTCTTGTTACAAATAATATTGCTACTGCGAGTTTTCCCCTTGTCTTTTGCAGTAACTTTTGCTGAGGAAGTGGTCACCTTGGCTTCGGTACTAACTTCTGGCCGAACAGCAGTGCCGTTTTTCTCTACATCAATACCTAATGTTATCCGTGCATCGTCTTCCCTTAGTGCAGAAAAGGAATGTGGGAATCTCCTGGAATGTGAGAATCTGCTGTCGTTGCATCCATTCCCTCAACTTTGACATCAGACAACATGTTCTGAGGAAGGAAATCAACAGCCTTTCCTTGTACCTTATCCTTCTGAATCTGCAAAGGACCTTGTACATCATCCTTACTTTGTGATATCTGTTCCACTTTAGTAGAATCTGCAGAATGAAGCAAATAAGTATTTAGTTTTGTCCTCATCAGCTGCTTCATGAAACCAGCAACCTTCCTTTTGATTATTTGAAGCTTCTTTTTTTCAACGATCTCCGCATGTACTTTAAGTTAACCAACAAATTGGAGCAATATTTATTATACAAGGAGGACTCAACTCCCTTAGCTATCTTCCCAGTGCCAATAATAACTGCTACACTGTAACAAAAAACAATACCATGCTAAATTTGCTGAAACATCCTGCTTGTCTAATGTAGACATCCTGAAAGTTCTGGTATTTCTGCAGTCCATGTATAATCAAGTCCGTGAACATGTTTCTTCATTTATCTAGTAAAACAGTTTGGTGTGTTCAGTCATAGTTCTATGTTCCCTTCTGAGACACCATGCACGTTTTTGCAGGCCTGTTTAACATTCCCTTCCGTTCCTTTAATTAGGTACATGAGCGCATAACTTACCAACTCCCAAAGGCTCTGATGTTTTCACCATGACATTCTGAGAATCACCGTCTTCAGCAATTGTATGAGTCTTTTCTGTGTTCCTCTTCCGTTGAGATCTGCGACCTTCAGTGATCCATAGTGGTTCAACACGTTTGGCTAGAGATTTCTCCGGTGGTATTGGCGTTGAGAGATCATGGAATGCTATACCATGTGAAACTGAACTAAGCGAGCAGCATTTGCATGTCTTGGTAACAGACAGCTGACCGCCAAAAATGGAATCAATGATGGTAGGAGCCTCTGCACTGAGAGCACCGTGCTTCATCGACCTTTCCTCTTCATTCAAATTATTGCGCAAACAGCAAAGCGCTTCATGGCTGTCTTGCATAGAAGTGACTCGAAACTCTGGGACCAATTTCCGTACTCTACGCAAGAGACCCCTTGGATCCAGCAAGCCTCCTGCATTATTCACACTGTCTGTATCCTGAAAGAGATATCTCAGTACTGTACCAAGCCTCCCTGTTGTATCTTCAGGTCTTAACATCCTTGCCCGCAGCCTTCCAAGCACAAGGGGGCACTGTACCAATGAATTCAAGTAACAAGTGTTTCCAAGAATCGGCATCCCTCTGATAGCATGGGAATGCTCAATAACTGACCCAGATGCATGACCAGCTGTTGCATTGTCAACTGGCATCTCCTCCTTATCCTGACCACCGAGGAAAACGATGCCTTTACACACAAAGCAACACACTATATATGGGCTTTGGTAAATCAAATAATTCCAGTGATTGGTGCTCTTGGCATGCATACCGGCGTGTCCACTGCAGAACGGTTTTTCGCATCCCAAGCACACCAAGATCAAGCTCCTCCCAGTGGTATCACACATGGAATCACTACACGTCGCAGCAATATCGCTTAACATGATCCTTTTTATGACCCGAACAACATCACCTTCTTGTACACATGGCGGCACCGCTGTGGATTAACATTGCTGGTTAACACCGCCATTGTGCCGCCTCCAGAACCAGCCCATGTCGCCGCGGATGCATGACCACCTGCCTCATTGTCAACCTTCATGCCCTTCTCATTCTTCTTACGGGTACTAATGGGGAAGAAATCCTCATCGACCGTCTCCCCAAACCTCACATGGCTGATGAAATAGGCGTCTTCGCACGCAAAGCAATACGCCACATTGGGTCTCTTGTGCATCAAAGCAACCCAATGCTGGTTCATTCGGGCGTGCCATCTCGCGTATGCAGTTGCAGTGACTCGAATCACAATCCAAGCAAATCAAGATGTCCGTCTCCTCAGCACAGCCACACTTGAAAGAATTACACGCCGGGCCATCAGTGGAGGTCTTCATCAGTGCTATGCCCAGATCAATGGCAACCTGCTCACACAAGACGTGTCGGCACCGCCGAATTCAGCCGTCGCTGGTTAATGCCGCCGCTTTCTCCCACGGATCGCTGGCATCCGGTGCAGTCGCGGCGCTGCTTCCAGAAGAGCGCAGCTTCAGGCGTGGGGAATTGACGGCCCTGCCTTCGCCCTCGCCCTTGTCCTCTTCTCGTCCATCACGCCTGCAATTGCAAGAACAGAAAAAAAACTCGCTTAAATTCATAAATCCACAGAACCAGTACGGAATAGGGATGAACCCATGAACGTGAACTAAGAAAGCAAAACAGGAGGATAACAAGAAAAAGAAGTTCAAGAAAATCGTCAAGAACTGCGCGAGGAACTCTATTGACAGAGAATGCGGGCAAGAAATCTAACGAAGAAGAGATCCAGAGAGAACTCCACCAACAATACAGGGTGAAATCGAACATCCTGGCGAGGACCAAGAACGGCGCCACGGTGGATTCAGGAACCAAGAAACCCATCAAGCGCGCGTCAGCGACGAACAGCGGGACCAGGGGAGGAAATGCAGGAGGATAGCTTACCAGAGTACTGTAAAATCGAACACAAAAACCAAGCCAACCAGACAAAAAAGGAGAAGTGAATGGTTGAAACACCAAAAATCAAAAACTTTTATTGAAAATAAAAGTTATCTTCAAAATTGATGAAGTCGTGTCGATTAGATCGCCGTGGAATCGTCGGTCAGACCACCACCACGCCGCCGGTCAGACCGCTGTTGTGCAGCCGGTTAGACCGCCTCCTTGCCTCCGGTCAAACCGTCGGGATCCAGAAAAATACGTATCGACGAAACTCTTGAAAGTAGATCAACTTTATTATATCAATATATGTTTACAAAGTGCATCTAAAGCACTTCTCCCTCAACTCTCGAACTAGAATTGAAACCAAACTTTAACTTTTCTCTCCCAAAAAGTCTCTTCTAGCCTTAACCCCTCATTTATATATACCCACAACGTGGCTGTCCCTAGCCACAAATCCAACATGAACTATGACTCCTAATTATATAGAAAACCTATCAACCAAGGAAACATCCCCATACAACTCCAAACTCCACATTTCCCAAATTTGGACTCCAATACAAATTTGACTTCTCTTTCCATACGCACACAACATCATGACCTCAACTTCTTCCAAGCCTAGTCTCGATCCATCACCGGCTATACTCTTATGGCCTCAAACAACACCTGCACATGAACAACAAAGAAACTCCATATCCGAGTACAAGTTTGCACTAGATTCCCTATATTGTAACGGATGATTTAATATGTACAATTAAAATTGTTTTTACCCGTTGCAACGCACGGATATTTTTGCTAGTATATAAAAACATTCAAATCTGTTTCAAACCTGCATCTCAATCTTTGGATTTAATGCCTTCAGTTTCAAACCAACACGCATGTAATTATGGATGATGAAATCGAATCATTCTTGTTAACTTTCTTGAAACCATTGCCGTTCGAACGAGCCAGTAGCATGCATGCGCGGCCCGCTTTTTTTGATGTTAAACAGGATTGGTTCGTCACTGTTCGTTTCCTTGGATTTAACTATAAAGGAAATTGAATGAGATCGATCGGTTCATTCCAAATTACTAGCTACGAACATGTTTAAATCCTTGATACATTCGGTCAAAGTATCTGATATTTCTCATCTGCATTCAGGTGGTCACTTCCTATTTTTGATACACCACCTCGTCAACCACACGATAAATTAGAGGCTTCGAGGAGAGGAGGAAGAAGAAGAGCAAGCTGAAGCATTTTCTAGAAGAAGTTAAAAGTAAATATGGAGGAGAAGAAGAAAGACCTGCTCCGGCGGCTGACGATCATCTCGATCCCGTTCGTGTTCGTCGCGATCCCGTCGATCGTGATCATCGTCGGAATGCTGTCGCCGCACGCAGCGGAGCCCCGTGATCAGTCGGCGCCGGCGCCGGGGAGGAACCACTCGGTGTCGATGCTGAGCACCATGACCGGCGGCCAGATGATCCTCAGCTGCCGTGCCGCCTTCTCCGGCAACTGGGAGTACTTCCACTACTTCATCCTCGACCCCTACAAGCCCCAGCGCGCCTTTTTCCAGCCCCCGCCACCGCCGCCGCCGCAAGGCGCCGCCGCCGGCGAGCAGCCGTATGCCATCCTCTGCAAGTGGGGGTACATGGGCAACTTCCTCCAGGACGTGGTGGTCTTCAACAGCAGCGCGGGCTACGCGCCGCGGTGCCGCGTGGAGGAGGGCGGGTGCCACTACCTGTTCGAGGACGGCCAGATGTTCCTCGTCACCGGGCGGCGCGCCACCAAGGCGGCGCCGGAGCGGAGGAGGGAGAAGACGCTCGTCGGCGACGTGGTGCTCAGGGAGTGCGCCCACGTGCTCGCCGTCTTCCCCACCGTGTGCAGGTACAAGCCCCATGAACATGCCTACGTCGGCAAGATCATCGGACGCTGGCGATGGTGGTTCAACTACTAAACAATTATTATTGATAGCATGTTAATTAGATTCTTAATTACTAGATTATAACTAACTATTGTTTTACTAGACTATTATCCGGTTAATTAACTGTTAATCTTCTGGCATTTGGCGATGCGATCTCTACAAACAAGGGGTGTATATACATATGGGCTAGCTGGATTAACTATGGGTTAGCTGGATTCGACATAGGGCCAGATCTGGCCCATCTAGCACGCAGGCTCACTTACATATGGGTCCTTCACTTCAGCCCACGACAACTTATCCATCACTTGCGCTTACCACACATCACCATTATAAACCTCTATTCATCCCTCAAGTTTTCTGTATGTTACTTACAAAGTTATAATTTTTGTTTAAAAAAAATAGTAGGATAGATCAATATGTGATATGTCACTCTACAAACATATAAGTTTAGAGTCAACTTATAAAAAGTAGAAACAAAAATAACAAATTTAACTATGAATTTATAGTACTAGGATACGTCTCATCCGATCCTATGTTGCTATATTCTGGAATGAAGAGAGTAAATTGTACACTACAATATTTAGTCATATGTTAATTCTAGATATACTGTTCCCATTCACACTTCAAAGTTTAAAACAGCCGAACCGCAGCCCAAACTGGAGATCAAAGAGCATTCCTGTTGCTTTGCAGAACAAAACATTAATTCAGTAGCAAAAGATGTGTGTGATGTATGACACACAACATGCCACAAAGCTTCCCGTTATTCTGTGCTCAACGAAAAAGAAATTGATAAAATACTTTGACAAGCATTAATGTTTGACAAGGTGGGACAACCTGCCACGATCAAGAAGAAATGGCAGAAGTGAGCACAGATTATAAATCAAACATAAATTTCTTCTTGAAACTTTGACAAGTTGTAGTATACATTAGCATTGATCATATCGCTAATCGCATTTCCCTGTATGCTATTACAACAAAAAATCGTATCAGATGGAGGAGATAGAGGTTAGGGATTGGCTTAGGAGAAGAGAGAAATGAGCTAGCTGCAGAAGCCAGAAAGATGGCATGCAGGATGTCATCAGTTCATCACAACGGTGGGTAGAAATACGATGACAGAGAGAAGGCAAGGAAGAGGAGGCCTCCAATGGTGGCCACCGTGCCCTGAGATATCTTGGACGCCAGCATGCTGCCACCCACCACGGCGAATGATGTGCAGATGGTGTGTCCCAAGGTTGCTCCCACGGCGACCCCTACCGCATTTTTGTGCGTAGCCAACTGCATTGGGAAGAAATGCAACAAGTTATGGTTTGTGAACAAGAAAAAAGTGTTGGGGGATTTATCAAGAAGGGAACTAGGAAAGTGTTGGGATTTTGGGAAATTGTTGAAAAGGGAGTAGGCCATACCGCAATTGTGGCGATCTGACTGCGGTCGCCCCACTCCGCCAGGAAGGTCAACACAAACGACTGCATTTTCAAGTTATTCATACACATTGGATGAATTCGTTAAGAAAAAAGCACAAATTGGATGAGGTATAGTTTATCAAGCATTTGTCGGTAAAGTGTGTTTGGTAATTCAGTATCCATCTGAAATCAGATGGCAGTAAATGTACTTTTGCCAAGGAGCACCGAAATTTATAACGATAAGTGCAGAATGTACCTCCAAAAAAATAGGAGTACAGAACCTTGAGAAGATGTGTCTAAATGTTGATTTCCCTTGTCCTGCTTCCAGCTTTTCCTCTACCTGTGTATGTCAAGGGATTCAACATATATAAGATGATTCAAGTAGCATGCCAAACAATTCGAAAATATCAAAGATCAGAGCCAATTATAATGCATAATATAAACAACCAAATAATAGTAAAAGTACTACCAATAGTCCAATACAATAAACTTGTATCTTCCCAAATAACTAAATATTTTCAGCAGTCTAGTTCTATTTTTTAAGCACAACAGGGCAAAGAAATGCTGAAATTGGTCTAGCAGAGTAGTCCAAAGTCAGAAAGCTCCAAGAGATAAAACTTCAGTTATAGTGGATACAACAACGATAGATGCTGCAAATTACAGATTAGGGAGAAAAAACACTGCATTCTAGTGCTATTGGTAAATATATAAATACTGAATATGCACAAAAAAGGACAAAATTAACGCAACAAAATCTAAACTAACAATATTAAGCTAACGCAGTTCTCTCTCTCTCTCTCTCTCAAAGAAAAAGGCTAATGCAAATCTGTAAAGGCAAAGAATAAATGTAAGAAAATGTACGTACTTCTTCGATTTCCTTCTTTTGTGATGCCTTAGAATCTGACCTCCAAGCAATGTACAGCAGCCGTAGCCCAAAGAACGCATAAAGGACTGAGTGCAAAATACCAAAGAGGATACAAAATATTTGGTGAGCTAGTGAATTGTTAAAATTATAATTGTTTGGTATACAAACAGTTAGAATGCCAAAGAGGAGTTGGTTTTTTAGGGAACTTTTCTATACCAATGTGGAGGCCCTTGGACTCTTTTAAGTCAAATGAAGAAAAGCATATATCTTTAATTACTGCAGCATGAGAATTCAAACAACTTTTATTTGTTTCTATATATAAGGGACACTGTTTTTGAAGCATAGTAGCCAATGCAGGTGCGTACCTAAATCTCTGAACTTTCATGTGATGTACTGTGAAACTGTAACATCTGATTTTCTGACAATGGTCCCTTGATAACTACAGATGACAACGCTGATTATGTAGTGCACAGTAGTATAGTACGAACACTTGCAACAATAAATCTAGTACTACAGTCTTAATGTTTGTATGTCTGTAGATGCTTTTGGAGCAATTAACCATACTACTTAATTTATTGTGATGATTCGATAACTTTTCTCCAACTTCCAGGTTCGTGATACATAATTCAATAAAAAAATCTAACACATCACTCCATACTAGCTTTATCACATCACAGCGCAATAATGTAGCAATCAGATTAGTCATACCAGTTGCTGCACTGTTAGTGTGCTTCCTGGATATCAAATTTGGAACAATTCTGCCAAGGCCGGTCGACAATATCTACAACAGTACAGCCAAGTAAAGATTAGTTAGACTACACTGCAGTCCAATCTTGCCTTGACAGACAACTGCTGCAAGCTGCAATTTCACCTACTGTCATAACGACAAGCGCCGACAGCGCGCCTGAGAGCACGGTGGATTTGGGGTGGCGCATCGCCATCAGCGCGGCAATGATGAGGGTCTCATCCCCAATCTTCATCCAGCAATGCATAAACAGGCAGCACTAAGTTAAGTAATCACTCAACAGATACAGACAAAAAGGGAAAGCAAATTCAGAGCAGCTGGAGTAGTAAGACTAATTTCCATCCCGAAATGTCACCTACTACCTCGCTGACCAAAATCATGGACAAGCTGGCGAAGAAGGCGTCGAAGAGCCCCAGCCCGGCCTTCTCCATCCCCGTGGCGCCCCCGCCGCTCGCCCGCGCCGTGCGGAGGAACATCTGCGAAGCAGCACAGACGGGGAGTGCCACTGCCTCGATGAGATTACCAAAACCCACAGCTCCCAGAACAGAATCCGGTCATTGAAACAGAACACTCACCTTGGTGCGGCGATCCAAGCGGGCGGTGGCGTTGCCATCCGTGTCCTGGAGAAAGGCATATGAGCCGCGAAGAATCAGGCGACGATTCATTCGCCGGACGGCAAAAGACGAGACAGGGTGAGCCAAGGCGCGAGGGAGGAATGCTTACCTGGTCTCCGGCCGCCGCCGCGGCGGCGGCGGCGACGAGAGCCGCGGAGAGGGAGAGGACGATGGCGAGGCGGAGGAGGAGGCGGCGGGTCCCGACGCGTTTAGACATCGGAACGGGGTAGAAAGATCCGCCCGGCGAAGGACGGCGAAGATTTGAGCGGAGGAGGCGAGGCGAGGCGCGGCGAGAGCGCGGGGATCTCGAGTCCGCGCGCGGCGTGGGGTTGGCGGCCGGAGGGAGAGTTAAAAAGAGGAGGGGGCCGAGTGGACCGGCCACTGACCCCGCACGGTTGTCGCCTTCCCACGCCGTGCGCCCGCGCGCCAGCCTGCCGCCGACGCGCCGCGCCGACTGCCAGTGTTAGAGCGAGTACAGCATCATGATGTAAACGAGTTTTATAAATTATCACGTCATATTTATTTTATAGGAAAGAGAGAAAAGAAGAGAGAGAGAGAGGAGAAACGAGCTATAGATTTAGTTAGCTATAACATGAGCTCCAATAAACCATATGAGAGATGTGTATATCATGTATTAATTATGTAGTATATATGTAGGTTATTAATTAGTTATAGATGATGTTTGAATTTTTGCTATATTATTAAACTTGCTTTTACATAAAAAATTCTTGGAATTCCTACCAATTTTTTTAAAAATGACTCCTCTTACAAACTCATGTGATAATATGCTAAATTCGAACCTTTTTTATGGAGTACCTTGGTATGAAAGCTTTTAAACTCTCACTGTTGAGTTTAATGGATTGAGTGACTAAAAGTCTCGTCGGTTGTTCATATTTTCTAACAAGTCAGAATAAAAATTAATTTATAGATAAAAACGTTTATATATATGTTTTTAATGACTTAAAAGTTAATACTGAAAAAAAAACATGTTAAAAATATCTTAAAATCAACTTCAAAATCAAATTTGAAAATTCAAATTTTTGCTTTGACTTTAACTTATTAAGACAACCAATAGGCTCCAAGATCTTCGCTCGTTTTCTTTCGCTATCGCAAGTCGCAACTCGAGCACTCGCTGCATGTGAGTTGGATTGAGCCCAACTTTGCCGAACTTCCTACTCCAATAGTTCTTTTCCCCCTCAACTTTGCCATTACATTAGGTTGGATCTCACGTAATAACGACATTGACGCGTTGTACATGCGATGATTTGATCATATGTTTTCTTGAACGAGTGTGCACCGTCGACCCACTTTAACATACACGCAGTTTGACGCAAAGACCATACGAATTTCGAAGACAACAACTGCAAGGTAGTTATGGAATCCCACTTCACCTAAACAAATCAATCCATTTGCTGTCCATACAGGTCCATCTATTTATGAAAACAAACTGGGCAGAAACCAATGTACGGATTTTACATGAATTCATACGAAATGGAATGGTTCATTTTCTACATGAATACATTTGGCCATTCTCATATGGATCCTAAATAGCTTCCCTGATAAACGGGATTAACTCAGGTATAGAACTTGAAACCTGACATGGTGCAGGTCTGCAGGAGCTCCGCGCCTGACTTATCTGCACCATCTCATTTAGCCAATGCATTTGAGAATTTTGAGTAAACTGATCCACTTTGCATAGTGATGATTCACTTGTATGTCTATGTAATTATGTAGCACCAACAATGTGTAGTTACTCATTTCCAGAAAATAAAAAGCATAGAAATGAATAAAACTTTCAATACAAGTTTTTGGAGTTGAACAAACATTTAGTACCACACTACATTGACAATATGAGCCTATGACTAAAATGCAATTCCTGTTCTTTTCACAGGAATCACATACATATAGAAATTTACCATTCTTAAGAGGTGGTAAAAAAAAAACTATCATGTTCTTAAGAGGTGGTCAACAAGGCAACATTTACAGTGAAACATAGAAACTTAGAAAGTATAGTTATAACTTGAGAGGAAGTGTAAAGATTGAAATAGGCAACATTGAATAGCTGACCCAACAACTATAAGCCTGACAGGACAGGTTTCACGACAAAATTAGTCTTAAAGCCAAACCCTCCTGACTAAATGACTTAACAAAAGAAGTACAGCATATCAAAGCATCCAACACCAAGTTTCTCTCAGAAGTCATGGGCTTGGTTGTCACAATTCACCCATAAAATTGGACAGAGCAACATGGTGCGAACAAGGGGCTGTTGGCAGTAACTTCAGCATGCACACTTACAAAGTTCCAGCAATAAGCTTGTACTAGAAAACAGCATAATCAAGACCCATACCAAACAACCACGACAATAGCATTACGCACATGATTCTTAGAAAACCAAAGAAGGCAATTCATCAAAAATTATATTCATTATCTTGAAAGATAACACTCTAAGTAGTCATAAGAATTGAAGTCAAAGAAGCACCTCAGAAGTGTACTTTCAGCAAAAGAGCAAAAAGGAGAACATTGATCACACTACAATAAGAACATTACATGAGTCCTCTAAGGCCATCTTTCATCTAGATCAGGTTTCTTGACAAAGATCAAGTTGTACTGTGGTCGTGACATCTGCAAGTAAATTCATTATTATTTAGTTAAAGAAAGACATAAACCCCAGCCCAAAAAAGATCTAAAAGACTATGAACCAAAGTATACTTGATGTCAAGGTTTAACAAAATAAAAAAATGAACCTGATTTGCTACTCAGGCATATCAAGGCAGCAACTAAAATTTCACACTGATACACATGAAAGGTTATCTTTATGTTTATATAGAAAAGTATATATACCACCGACGAATACAGCATCATTCTACTTTGTCATACAGCAACATAAAAAAAAATCAGAACTATGTGTCGAACAGTAGTGTTTGCATCTACTAAAATACCCAATCTTCTATATTTTCAGTTCATCTACTTACAGGCAATAAGAATTTTATCAAACTGATCCCCATATCATCACTCAAGGCCAAGCTGTACCAAATTTATCAGAGCCATACCAATCGGTCACAAACCAAACTATTATGATCTCCTTGTCTAAACATAACATGTTACTAGAGTCCAGAGGTGAAGTGTGCAAGAGAGAAGAGAGGAGGGGTGCGCGCTTACGAGATCCTTGAAGAGGACGAAGGCGATGAGGAAGAAGAGGACGAAGAGGATCTCGAACTCGGCGAGGCGGACGAAGCGGAACACCTTCTCCACCGCCCTCGTCAGCAGCCCGGGCTCCCCACGCTCGCCGCCCCTGCCCCGCTGCTGCCGCATCCCTCCCTCCCGATCGCGCGCCTCCGTCGTCAACTCCTTCTCTGGTGCCCTCTACACCTCTACCTCCACGAATTCCAGTTCTCAAATGTCAGATACTCACAGCCCTAGAGATCAGATAACCCTTGGGGGGGAGAGAGAGAGAGAGAGAGGCGGGAAGGATAGGTACCGGATCTCCGGCCGGCGGAGTGGTTTGCGGCGGAGGCGACGCCTCGACCGGTCGGCGGCGAGGCGGCGGAGGCGGAGGTCGCCGGTTCGCGGCGAGGGAGGAGAGGTCAGAGGTGGATGGGGCCGTGGGTCTGGAAAATGGATTCGGTTTTTTTTTTCAGTTCTTCACCTCTATTATCTGCTCGGATTTTTAGTTTAGGTTCATCCGATCTAGATCGAACGGTGCGTAAATATTAGAGCAGATAGAGAAATAAAGGTGTTTGGATCTTGTTCCTGGCCTTTATATTAATTATTTTAAATTTAAAAAATAGATTAATATGTTTTTAGATAACTTTTCTATAGATTTTTTAAAAAAAACATACCATTTAATAATTCAAAAAATATGCACGTGAAAAACGAGTCTTTTTTTTTCTCTTTGTGCTGCTCTCAATTGCAGCGTAAGACTCTACTCGGAAGATTGCCGCTTGTGTGAATTTCATTGCTAAATGAACTAGTACTCCATCTAGTTATAAATACTCCGTATTATTTTTTAATAGATGATGTCATTAACTTTTGGATATACTTTTAAGCATTCGTCTTATTAAAAAAAATTAATTACCATCTAGTTATAAATACTCCGTATTATTTTTTAATAGATGATGTCATTAACTTTTGGATATACTTTTAAACATTCGTCTTATTAAGAAAAATTAATTAATTATCGTTTATTTTGTTTTGAGTTGATTTATCATTAAACGTACTATAAGCATTACTTATATTTTTACATATTTGCACAAAAACTTTCAATAAGATAAAAATCAACGGCGTTATCTGTCCAAAACGAAGGGAGTAATTGACCTGCGTAACCTATTTTCAGTGATCAGTCAATCGATATTCGATAATGAGAAATGAAGTAAAAAATGTCATTTGACAAATTTACAAGAACAGTTGCAGAAGCAATAAGACATCACATATTCACATGAGCAGCAGGGCATCAAAATTAAGACAATCAAGTTGCTGCATATATAATAGTACCCACAAAATGAACTTGCATAGCATTAAGAGGGATCATATGGTTAGTTGTTTTACTACTAAAATCAAGATTTCAAAGACATTACAAAGGAATGACATCAACTGAGCCCAGGTTTATAGCAAGAGGTCTTAGATATGAGCCTGAAAGATAGAATGAGCCTCCAGATATGTTAAGCTAAGATTTTTGCAGGCACGTTCCCAGCACAAACTGCAGCATTGGCATCTGCAAGTCCATGAACCCTTGCGATGGTCAATGTATCTTGTTAAGAAATCTCTCATCAGAAAAGATATAGTTCTAAATGTTAGCACTTTTTTCCATCAATCCCTTCACCACTTCTCTAGGCTGAACAAGAGCATTGCAGGCCTCACCATGCAAGCCAACTTCGGTAGCATAGAACTCTCTATCTTTCTGTTGGAGTTTCTCATCATCAGAAGAAAACCTCGAATCTGCAGTTGCTTCTCTCGGTTGCTCTGGATAGAAGTTGAACCACATCGACTTCAAATCAACCATAAAGCCTTGATGTTCTACTGATTTCCTATAGTCCACAACATCACATAATCGCCAGTAGGGATGAAAATGGCTCAGAAATGGATGGAAACCACCTCTACCATTTCCGTTTCCATATTTTTTCCGGAATCAGAAACCCGGATACGAAAACGGAATTGAATATTGTCAAATACGAAAACGGAGCGAATACGGTAACGGATATTTGTCGGGATATAAAAACCCCTCAAACTAAACTTCTCAAATCAACGAAGAGATGTAGCTCATTATATTTCTAAAGCAATAAATCAATATTTCTGTTTTTATCGATTTTAATAATGATACAACTAGTTGTAGACTTCACTTTCCAGGAGAACAAGAACTATATTCATCTATAACTGTAATTAGTATGGCATGGCCTAGTAAAAAAATAGTAATTAGGCAAAAGAAAAACAGATCTAAAGCACCGTACTAGAAAAAAATATCTTCATTCAACTAACCATCTCAATACTTAGTAGAAATTTGAACATCTAGAGTAGAGAAGGCTGAAGCTAATTAGCTGTATACGAAAAGTTTCCGTTTCCAGAAAGTTTCTGACAGATAGTAGTCTTACCGTATTCGTTTCCATTTCCGAAAACAAAGAAACTTTTCGAACCATTTTCATCCCTAATCGCCACCCCTTAATATGTTCTACACTGTTTTATAACTTCTCATCATTTCACTTCATTTCTTCATGGTCAGGACTCAGGAGACCTTTTCAACCCTACCAGCTGCAGGAGGAAAGATTTCTTTTAACCTGCCAGTACTGCAGAACCAGTGCAAGACACTGCACCTCGATGCTTCAAGCATCTCTACAAAAAGGCATTTGCCTATTTCTTGGCTTGCCTTCAACACAAGGAGCTGGTAGATGCCATCTATTGCAAAAGCCAAGGCAATGTCATCCTGTTCCACCCCTCTTCCTGATCAATTCATTCTTTTGTACTTAAAAATTGTTTAGGTGTAATTGTGGTAGGCATCCAATGAGTACTTTCAGTTAACTTTAGTGTTCAGCAAACATTGGAAGCATCAAATTAACATCTTGTAGTTTTGAAGTAGATAACTGGATGGCTTATTAGTGCTAAATAAATGACAGTACGATTAGAGACAATCTGATGTACATAAATGCTTTTTCAGTGATGAGCAAATGAAAAATGAACCAGAGAGTGAAAATGACACTTGAAACATCACCCTTATCATATCCCCTTTCATTTTGACTGCATGATATTTCTTGTCTATAAATTTGCTAAAGTTCAATCCATGGTATTTCACCATTCAAGAATGGTTTAGACTGCACTTGGACAACTACTGTGAACTATATCATAGCATGCAGTTTCCAATAATCTTAGTGAAAAATGTAACTTCAACTGAAGGATAATAATCAGAAGTTAGGAAATGCAGAGTGGAGAGAAAATGATGAAGTAACGAAATCCTGTTTACCTGAACAGGAAAATAGCTGTTGAAGCAACAATCCATGAAATGAGAAGTAAGGGCAGCAAAATTAAAACAGTCCAGTTGCTGCGCAATAACCATGACCGAAATTTGCCTAGCAATATGAGCGATCAGATCATTGGTAGTGGTACTGTTGAAACCAGAATTTCAAAACAGACATTACCAGGAATTAACATCAACTAATGAGCGTCAGAGAACAAAGTAGTGCAATAGCTCTAGGCTTGAAAGATAATTGATCTCCAATATGCCCGTCAAAATAGGCTAATAGTATTTTGGAGGGCACTTTCCACTAATGAACCTCCAATATCTCTGTCCAAAGATATAAAGTTAGACCAACGCACAATTTCCCAGAACAAACTGCAGCATAGGCATCTGCGAGCCCTGGAACAGCATTCTCATGGTGATCAATGTGCCTTGCTACAAAATCTTTGTTGCTCACACATACACAACCGTAAAAGTCAACAGCTTTTTTTATCAATCCCTTCACCACAAGGACTTCTACAACATAATGCCTTGGTGCCAACCGCTTCTCCAGGCTGTAGGTAAGCAGCACAAGCCTCCGCAAAATGTAGTCAGGCTCCAATCCAACCTTGCTAACCAAGAACTCTATCTTGCTGCCAAGTTTGCTCTCAGATAATCCCAGGATTTGTGGACACTTGCAGATCGCATAGCGGAGCTTGTCCATGGAGCAACCAAGAGAACTGCTCAAGAACTCCATCCTCGCATCGACAATTGCTACGGGCAACGGTGCCCACAACGTTCTTGAATGCCCATGAGCAACCCGGCATGCGGAGTTTCTCAGCTCGCTGCACAATAACCTTCAAGCGCTCTGAATTAAATGTGAGGATCCGCGCGGCCGTCTGGGACATCTGGACAATATCACAAACACTTAGCCCGCACTCCCGGAGCATCGCGATGTTGGGCTTGATAACCTTCTCGAGGCTCGAGCTGACGATCGCGTTGTTCCTCTTCAAGATCTTGAGGAGCATCTCGAAGAAGCCCAAGAAGGGGATCCAGAACTCGAGCCTCGGGGCCATGTCGCATGTCTGGAGGCCCTTCGCGCCGCCGGCCAGGAGGAAGCTGCCGATCTGGGGGTCGGACAAGCCCACGCGGCCGCGCAGGGAGGCGATGCGGAGGGCGACGTTGTGCGCCCTGGTGCAGAGGAGCCGTGGCTCGGCGGCGACGACGGCGGCGAGGTCCGCGCGGGAGAGGCCGACGCCGGAGAGGATGGCGAGCACGGCGTCCGGCTTGGTGGCGGACTTGAGGTGGGAGACCTTCTTGGAGGCTTTGAGCGCCTGGGCGGCGGTGAGGGCCGTAGGTGTCGACGAGGTACTCCTCCACGGAGGATGGGGTCGCGGCGGTGGAGTGGAGGAGGCGGCTGAGGCGCACAGAGGAGGAGGAGGATGCGGCGGCGGTGGATGGGAGAAGGCGAGGAGGCGCGGGGCAGCGGGAGGAGGTGGTTGTGGAGACGGAGCATGGCGGCGGCGCCAGCGCCGGCGAGTGCGAGGCCGACGGCGGCTAGGCTATGGGCTTCTGCTGGCCAATGGGATTTCAAAAGGTCATATGTTTGGTGTAGGTTTTAACTTTTAAGGCCATGTTAAGATGGATGCTATTTTAAATCATATTTTTTTATAAAATTAATAATTATATCAATGTATTTAGGTTATTATAAAAAATTGCTAATGTCTAGAAAATTTTGATAATATTGTCAAATGCAATTCTAGATTTAACCTTTTTTCTTCAAAATAATGCAATCCTACCATACTACTTATCACATCAATCACATCTTATTAAAAAAAAATTTATCTTACTCTCAAGTACCCTTTCACTTTATACCATCTCTCATTTAATAGGAGGTGTTGGGTAATTTTCTCTCCATCTTATTTTTCATTCTCTCATTTAACAGTGGAACGGAGAAAGTACAAGATATGATATAGATATGATATGATAGTATTGTCTAATTGTCTTATGAAACTTTATAAAAGAGTAAAGTGCACGGTTGATCTCTAAACTTGTTCGTTTGTCGTACTCATATCTATATCTCAAAACTTGTTAAAGTGTATCATTCAAGTTTTAAATTACCACGATCTTTCAGAATCCTACGTGGTATGTCACACAGACGCTAATGTGGTAATTTGTGTTTTGAGGATATGTTAACAGTCGAACAAGTTTAGCGATCATTCGTAAACTTTACTTTTGAAGAAAATTTTAAATCATATGACATTTGTTATCATCCTGAGTAGTACTTTTTTCCTTAAAAAATCATGAATATATGCCTACAATTATGTTCTGCCATGATGAGATGCATTGGTGCATGTGCATCAAATACTCACTGTCATCGAGAGAACTGCTGATTGCTTTAGCACTTGACATTTCAAAAAGTGATCCATATCAAACAGTTCCAAATGGTGATGAACAACTTTGTTGTGCTCCTGCCAAAACTAGACAAAAAATGAGTGCAGAAGAAACAGCGCCGAAAAAAAAAAAGAACTCCTATAGCCACTGGAATGTCCTTGCATTCGATTTTTCTGAATAGATCATAGATGTCGAAAAAAGTCAATTTTCAAGGAGTTCTGGGCCTCTGTATATGAAGAGAAAGCTGCACTGCTGCAGAGGCATTGGCTTATCCAGTTATTCTCCTCACAGAAATGGAACACTACTTGTGCCAATGAATCCCAGTTCATTGTTGGGAAAAATAAAGAATGCTCAGTCCATCCTCCATGGCTACCTGTCGGACAAAAAACTCATTTTGTATGACAATTGGTTTTACCCTTCACTGGGCAAATGCACGGTAGAGAGAAAAGAATATAAGCTAGATTATGTTACACTGAAAAGAATCACTAGAGAATAGTTTGATTAGAATACATTTACACCATACAGTTACAGAACTAAAAAGGAAGTATTTTGTGGAACCGGTTGAACCAAAAGATATTGGTATCTTTGTATGGTTTGAGGAAAGTTGGTGAGATCAGATGATCCACTTGGAGGTAACTTGAGCACTTTGCCGAGGTTTCATGGGAATTTGTGATAAATTCCTCTTTTTCATGCTTGAGGAGACAGTAGGACTGAAAAAATCTTGGCTTTTCTGTGAAATGGCTGCAGCCTGCAAATGTGGTTTTCTCAAAGGAATGAAGGTGTGTGACTTTGAGGGGGCCCCTTTCGAAGATTCAACACTTCTGGGGGAATCCCACTTGCTATGATTCACAAAACTCTGTGATCTCCCAACCATCTTGGGATTCTTTTCCTTTGGGCTAGGGATGTTTCGGCTTTCCCTAGTTTCAGCAGAGTACATTGTCTCCTCCCCACTGCTAAAACCGCCCCTCTCATCCCCCAACTCTGATATATCTGGCGGAGAGGAACTGGACTGAGCCTCACTCCAGCAATTTTCCTGGTAAGCAACATTGTGAAGAGTGCCACAATTGATTCTCACATTAGCTAGCTGTGCTTCATGTGAAAATGATGGGTTAGGTTTTATCTTATTCTCATGGGACATCATGTGCTTTAGAGGAAGTGGCAGGCGAATTGATCTTGGATGCCCTGGAGGAAAGTTATTATCCATAAGTGAAGCAGATTGCTCAATCTTAGGTTCATGCATTTGTGAGGTCAGATCTTGTTGTTCATGAATAGAGTGCGAGTCAACAGAATCATTTTCACCACATGAAATCTTCGCAGAAGCTGAACTGCATGATCCATGATGCTGTGTCAGCCTAGGTGGTATTTGTGATGATGACATCTCATCACCACCCTCTCGCTCCATGGTCTTGATGTAGTTAAGACGACCAACAGAAGAACACTCACTTCGTTGCCCAGCGGATATTAATCGTGCAGGAGGCATCATTGGCTTGCTAACATCTTCTAAGTTACCATTCCAATGCTGCTTCAACCAACCACAGACTGCAGGAATGGGCATCCCAAACTTTGTTGGCACATCCTTCTTTGCTGAAAGGAGTGCAGCTGAAGACGCGGAAGCGTACCCAGTAGGTGTAGAAGGTGCAAGCTTCATTGGATCACAGACCATAAAAGCTAAATTACCGTGCATATCAAAACCAGCAGATCCAGGATGCCATGCGACTTCATCAGTTGAGAACTTTATAAGGTTGTCTGTTGTAATTACAACCTTCCCCTCGCCTATCGTCAGGTCTTTTCTCTTTGTGTGGCCCAGGAGCAAAACTGTACTGCCAAGGTCCAAGCTGGGGTTCAGGCAGGTTTTTAGGAAATGAGGTTGTTGGCCATGTGAATTTAATTCATCATTCACCACATCAAGACCCACTATTGTAAGGTCCAAAATAGGGCTAGTGATAAAAAATCTGGAATAAAGAAACAAAACAAATAACTGTAAATTTTCATAGCAAAAGATGGAAGTAAAAGGCCCATTTGGGCAAATAAATGTTTTAGTACTCCAAATTTCAGAGTAAAAACTTGCTAAACTTCACGCTTGAAAAGCAATAGAGATGCACGACACATTTATTTCAATTCCAATTCTATACAGTCACCTTTTCATTTCTTGGTATTACAATTAAGTTTCGAATGTTGGGTTGTTGCCCAATAAATAAAGTGTTCAAAAAGAAATCCAGATTGGCCCTACTGTCCCTACATTGATTTTGTGTAAAGAAACAAAGAATGCATTTAAACAACATGTCCTATGCCCAGCAATCAAGTGAATAAATTGAACCATGGACCACTTTCAGCAAATATTGCCTCCTATTTTAATTTTTTTAGTCAGGCATCAAGAATTCAATAGAGTTTATGTCTACTTGTACAAAGATGTGAAGTAATCCTCGATGCTATATCTGCTTCACGCAGCTAGTATTGCGCAAAATTGACTTTCCTCAGCCGATGGCGATAATGCTTTCTGACATACATCTGCTGGCTCATAAATCTGTTCGGTGATCTACCAAAATCGTATGAAGGAGATAAAGAAATTTATTTGTACCTAGTTACATTTGATCCTGAACGATCAAACAAAGGAAATATATTATCCTCACTAGAAAAGTACGGATGCTACAATAACTGAATGCATTAATAACATCAAGATTGTCTAGGTCCCATGGTAACAAGCCCCAAATGATATGGAAGTCAACCCCACCCCACCACAATGGCCCCAAGTCTCGAGCTTTCGAGCAAGCAAAAATCCTTCTTTTTCTTGTAATTCAGAAGCCCAGATGACTATCTCATGAACTCCCTAAAGACTAGATTCATTTGATGGAAATTAGATCTTTTTTACACCATAGTGCAACATCTAGCAACCCTTGCGCGCGTGCGACCCAAAAAAGGGAAATGCTAAAGGCGTCGCATTAGCTTTCAAAACCGAATCTTGTCATGGCGCAATGCAGCATCAAGCGAATCCATTCGAAACTCGCAAACCCACCACAAAAATGTAGTAATCATTTGGCATCGCATTTGAACACCCAATAGAAAGCGGAGGAAGAAATCCAAGAAACGGCGGGGGTAGGAAAGGGGTTTACCTCTGCGGCACGAGGCGAGCCGGGAGGCGGCCGTGGTTGAGGCGGACCTCGGCGGCGGCGGCCGCTGCGGCGGAGGGGATGGTGCCGTGCGTGGTGAGCAGGAGGCCGCGGTGGATGAGGAACCCGCTCCCGCCTCTGCCTCCTCCTCCTCCTCCTCTTCCTCCTGCCCCCTCCCCGCCTCCGTCGGGGAAGGACACGGCGGCGACGGCGGCACCCTTGGCGGCGAGGACGGTGTTCTTGATCCGCTCCAGTTTCGCCCCGCCGGAGCAGAAGCAGCATCCCGACCGGTCCCCCGACACCCCCATTGGCCGCTTGCCTCACTGCCTCCTCCCACTCTCCGTCTCTCTCCCCTGCTACTACTCCGGCGAGCGGCGGCGGCGCACGGGCGGAGATGGCGGCCGCTGCAAGCTGTGGTGAGAGTTGAGACTTGAGAGGGAGAAGGGGAGAAGTGGGGGGAGGAGAGGCTTGCAGATTGGAGGTGTAGAGGAGTAGCAATGAACGTGACACAGTGTACCCAATGTCGCGTGGCATGTGAGCCCGGCGTTCGTCTTGTTCCTTCGTGGGATACACGGATGGCAACGGGTCCTCGCGTTGCGCTCGAATTATGATTTGATAAATCATGTTTCCTCTCAATCCATTATGGCATTATTGTTGTTTTGTTTACCCAAATTCTCTCTTAGTAAAACCTCACGCGTTGTTACGAAAGTTTACTATAACAGTAATAGGTAAAAACAATATGTAATAGCTAGACAATATAAGTTTATATAAATTAATGTGATTTATAATAATTTAAATAGTATGTAAAATGATGATAAGGTGATGTGATTTTATGAGAGAATAAAAATAGAGAGATAATTTGAACCATAGATTAATCATGTAAGGACTAAAAAAATTAATATGATATGGTTTAAAAGAGACCAGAGATAAATAACATTAACTAAATGAGGATGAAGGTTATTATAAAAAATAATAGAGAGATATATTTAAATATTATGTGAATTATGTGAGATGATGATTTAACATATTTGTATTTTAAAGCTCTAAAATTTAATAAATTATAAAATTATAGATAATATAGCATGTTTGCATGATGTTTAAGATATAATAATTGTTAGTAGATTATGATATGACATCTTTGTATATCGAGCTTTAAGATTCAGTGGGTTATTACTTTATAGTAATTTATAGTAAGATATAAAATAGGATTAGAGAGAGGGGATGTTTGACGAAAAATGTTTTTTTTAAAGTAGGATGTTACTCTATATCAAATGCTTTACATATTTCTAAAAGTAATGCTTGGCATATTTCAACACATCATTTCCTTTAAATACACTTAAAAGATCAATTTGACATATAGTTAACTGGTTAGGTTTCTTATGGTGTAACTTGTCTACCAAGGTTTAAGTCTTATACTTGACATTGGTGTTTGTATTTATGGCTAATTATTCTTTTAATTATAGACGACGTACTCATCGAGACGTGTGCAATAGCTTCGCCAATCTTAAAATATATTGACATAGTTTTTCAATTGTGTTCATAGGAGTAAAGTGTGTGTTTATATGTTTATACGGGTGACTGTGCACACGTTATGAGCACATGTGTTTATAAATGTTTCTTTAAAAAATATATGCCTTACACCATGAGTATTAAGCACATTTAGATATTAAGGGTCCCTTTGAATCACAGGATTGAAAGAAACGCAGGAACATGCAAAACACATGAATAGTATAGGAAATGATATGTAAAGCGAAGGATTGAAAAAACATAGGTAAACTATAGGAATGATAATTTGATTGGTGCATAGAAAAAACATAGGAATGTTGAGTATTAAGTTAATGGCAAATCAGAATTTGAATGATTTTTCTAGGTAAACCATATCTTTCAATAGTGCTTTGCCTCGATTCTACGCATAGGAAAAGAAAAATGAGCTCGAGGTGGATGTTAATTTTTCTAAGAAATTCCCTTGAAATCATGGTCATAGAAAATTTTCTCATGCTTTTTCTTTGTTCAATTCCTACAAATCAAAGTGATGAATAGTACCAATTCCCATAGTATTCTTGTTCCTACGCTCTTTCTTCACTTTTTCCTATGAATCAAAGGAGGCCTTAGATTTTAGTGAAATTAGAGAGTTATGTTGGCCTTAGTCATTCTAATTATGTGTTTTTATGAGAGTGCACTCACATGTGCGTGAGTATGGTGTCAGTGGGTATGGCTGCGAGCATTTTTACCAGTTATAATTGATTTTTGTTTTCATCTTATATGGGAAAATTATATATGATTTTCTAAAAATACTTTTTTAAAACAACATTTTCAGAATATGGTGTTAGTGGGTGTGGCTGCAAGCATTTTTACCACTTATAATTGATTATTGTTTTCATCTTATATGGGAAAATTATATATGATTTTCTAAAAATACTTTTTTAAAACAACATTTCGACTCCTCAAACAGCTATAGAAAATCAAACCGATCCTTCTATTTCAACAGTCCCAAATGGAGCCTAAGATTACATATGATATTCAAGATTACATATGATATAAAAAATTGAGTCCTCCTATACATACAATCAATGCGTACGACTAACATCCAACCATACCTCATGCACCAATTCTTACATTTAGCTTTTTTTATGTGTGCTTAGAAAAAAACAACTGTGTCTATGTATTAGTTAGTCGGACATAGATCATATTTAGTGGTCGTATGTATAGTAATTTCGGTAAAATTATACTCCTATATGATACTAGTATTACATAGGATATCGTGCTGATTATGCAAGATTACTGTCTCAGTTTTCGATTAACCGAGTCTAGTACACATACTCCTCTCACTGTTCCCCTCCCCTCATCTACCTTTCACCCATTTCCCCAATTCCCCAACCCACGCGATCTCTAGGGCTAGCTGCTGCCGCTGCCGCCGCCGGCCGGCCGGCCTGCTCCCTCCGCCGCTGCGCAGCCGAGCCCCGGCCGTGGCCCTCCGCCGCCCGCCCGTGCCCGACAGCGCCCCCTCCGCCGGCCAGTCCGTGGAGCAGGATCATTTCGTGGGTTTCTTCTCTGCTACAACAAGCTAGGTGTGCCCTGTGGATGGCCACCCTTGGCGCTAGCGCGATGCCGGCGGGATCCTCAGGAGGCGACGGCGAGGTGGAGGCAGGGTTCGCGAAGCTCCAGGGGGAGGATTTCGAGTACTACATGCAGACCTACTCGATCATGCTGGGCCGCAACAGCAAGAAGTCGACTGTGGACGTGGATCTCTCCAGCCTCGGCGGGGGGATGAACATCTCGCGGCACCACGCGAGGATTTTCTACGACTTCCAGCGCCGCCGCTTCGCGCTCGATGTGATCGGCAAGAATGGGTGTCTTGTTGAGGGTGTTCTTCACCTCCCCGGAAACCACCCTGTGAAGCTTGATTCGCAGGATTTGCTTCAGATTGGGGACAAGAAGTTCTACTTCTTGCTGCCCACTCGGTCGATCTTTGCGTCGGCTGCTGCTGCTCGGCATCCACCTATTATTCCACCGCAGATGGCTCCACCATCCTATGTGCGGACAGGCCGCCCTCGTTTGTCTGATTTTCATGACAGATCCTTTGAGGGTGACTATGGCCGGGAGGGTGATGAGATTGGGAACGGTGTCAGTGAAGGTGTAAAGAGGGGGAAGTTGATAAAGAGAAACAAGAAGCTGTCCGCGGAGTCAGATATGTATGGTGGGCACCGTATCAATGTTGAAGCAATCGGGACACTCGGTGAAGGTGGTAATTGTTGCTCTTCACTCCTATTGGATATCCTTTCCATTATTTCCTGGTGTCTTGTTTTTCTTGTAAAAGGTAGTACACTACATGTTGTTTCTGCATTGATGGCATTGCTGTTTCGATATTAAATAAATGTGATTTTGCTTGATCAATCAGACGATCACTAAATATAGCTGTACTTTTTGTTCAGTTCATTTACATGGTGAAAATGAAAATCAGGGTCATCAATGTAAGTTAAGGTTATTTCAACCTTCTGTATTGGGCAGAATGAAGATTGTACAACTTACACTATAAACAAGATAGAGTATAACAAGACTATACCAATTTTAGATGCAATTGCATAACCTGTGCCAATAAGTATTTTCTCTAAGTTGTCTTAGTTAGAGTATAACAAGACTATTTTATGGTGTATGTCTTTCAATTAGCAAATGTAATACATCTCTCATTTTTCGTAAAGGAATGTGAATGTTCAGCAATAAGTTAAATGCATTACCTGTGCTACTCCTATCAGCAGGAGAGAAGGAGATATTCTATTTCATTCTAATGAATTACTAGATGGTGTGGAATAAGCTTGGCTCACGCCTGCTATCCCTTTCCAGTTTCCAACTCTGAATATTCAACTTTGGGGACTGTTAGTGTGTGTTCTGGTTATTCAAAGCTGTGCCATTGAAGAAACATCTTATAGTTTGATCTGATCTTAACCGCCTTCCTTTGTTAATTGTTTGTGCAGACAGCAGATCAGAAATAAGATCAAGGGGTGACAGGGATATGGATAACCAACACATCCTGCAAGCAGAAGAAAAGGATGTAGTGTCATCTGTTGCAACAGTGTTATCTGACCTCTGTGGTCCTGGAGAATGGATGCCTATGGCAAAACTCCACACAGAGGTTTGTCACAGATGAACTTAAATATTTCATCCAATTTCTATGCAGTATAGGTAGAGGCTAGATTATACTCTGGTGTACCTTTTTAGTCCCTGTCTTCTGTGAAACAATTGAATCACCACCTTTTAGCTTGGGAAAGGCAAGTTTAGGGATAGATAATTTCCTCCATTTTAAATGGAGGGATGGACCTTGTGAACTAAAACAAGCTACAAGAAGAATAAAAGGATTTTTGATTGAAATGCATGATAAGATGAACATATATTCAAAAGATTAAATGGAGCCGCCACGGTCAATGAGAAAACTTGATCAGTAAGGGAACTTGTTGGCTGATGCCATCTGAGGATAAAAAATGGATGACAGCATCCCTGCTGTGTCAATCATCATAGTAGCTGATCCTGCAATCTGAACCAGATGATTCAGGTTATCAACACACAGCATCCCAAATATCCATGTAAAATCTGGTGTCTTGTCTATAACACGGGTTATAGTGCATCTTGTTCTGCCGGTGTGTATAAGTTGATAGTCAGGAGACAAAACAATTATATAAATACATGTAACTTTGGTCCTCAGCTACAGGACTGTTAGGATTTCAAATGCATGCGTTTGCCTGCTAGGCATTGACTACCAGAGACATACTCTAGACAATAGTATGATTACATACAATTTACTTATCACTTTGAACATGTTTTGCCCTGAACCTTGTACTGAAGGTCGTACTGATACTCAGAGAGTTGCTTCTGCAAGTGATGGGATGCCTAAATGTAAATACAGTAGTTAGGCTTTGGCATTGTAACAAAACAAACAAGGACAGATGCATGAGGAAAACTATTGTTAAAATGTGTTTCTACCTACTTCTGCTAAGTTATTATTATTAGTAGTAGTAGCCTGCATCCAAAGTCCAAATATATGGGAAAAAATAAAAGATAAAAGTTTTCTCTTACTTGGAAAAGCTCAGATTTTTCAAAAATCTGATTTGCCACAGTGGGCATTTCTTGGATTGCACCAGCACCCGGAGAGATTGAAATGTTTGGCTCTTGTGCTTGTCGTTAACCATTTGTTGTTGTACCTATAAATGTCAGAACTCTCATATAGTGTCATCTTTTCTGATTGTCTCCTCTTCGCCTTCAACCAGTGATCTAAAAAATCCGTATAAATCATGAATACAGTAATGCTACAATGACAGTCTTATTTGTTGAACTGGCACAGTTGGTGCATGTATTTTCATTAGCATATGTGCACTTGTTGAGAGATCTTTGTTTCACCTAGTCATCTTTTCTTGCTTGCCAACTTTACACTTAGGCATGTTTCCTCTTTCTTGGTATGCAAACTAACTCGTTTAATTACTTGCAGCTTCTTGAACAGTTTGGCAATGTGTGGCACCACAGCAGGGTCCGGAAGTACCTTTCACCAGAGGACTGGTCGCCAACTGAAACAAAAGGTAGGCCATGGTACGGTCTCCTTGCATTGCTGAGGAAGTATCCGGAACATTTTGTCATCAACACAAGATCGAAAGGCAGGGTAACATCGGAGTTTGTCTCGCTGGTCTCTTTGCTCTCCTAGGGGTAACCTGGACCGTGGCATAATTTGTTCTCACCGTTCTGGCCCTGCCGAAGAATGATTCGCATCTTCAGCCGCACAACTGAATTGAAGCCTGTTGTACTTTACCGGCCTGTGTTTACCCTTAGCGCTGTAATGCCGAGAATGGCATAGGGAAAGAGGATTTTAACTTATGTCAGCTGGGTTCATGCCTCACTGTTATGTTTGGGGTGAGAATGTATGTCCGTATGTACGTGTAGTGTTGTTGAGACTGGAAGCGCGAAAGTTCACAGCATTTGCTGATTGGAAGATTTTGAAACTTTGCCGTCCTCGAAGAAGTGTAGTTTTGTTCATCCTCCTATATATGTTCTGAAATCTACATGCTGCAGGGTAAAACCTTGGACAGAAGAGAACTGAACGAGTGCTCTGCAAATGTTTTTGGTCATGGATGCTCCCTAGTTCCGACAAGTTGATGCTCCCTGGTTCGACGTCGATGCACTGACGGTCTGTCGGCACGGCGACTCGGCGAGTGAGTTGAGGGAAAGCTGGCGTCGGCGGCGAATTCTTCGGGAATCTGCCTGTACTGTACTAGATCGATCGATGGATCCACTTGGATTTCTCGAGGAATCAAACATTACGGCAATCATGCGCGCACACCCATGTACGTAAAGTATACTGATCATCTGAATTCCGAAGCACGCTGCATGTGGTCGGCTCTGGACTGATCTGTGGCATCAGGAGCTGTGGCTGTTTGGTTTATCCGACGGCATATCCGTCCATCCTACGCTACCTACGTTCTTGTTCGGTCTACTGTTCTCGTGTTTGCTGCTAGCGAAGTTGATGGACCATGCCACGATACGGATGGTGTTGATCACCAAAGGCTTCAGAACGGTATACCGTTTCGACGAAATAGTTAACATCAACACGATATCTCGTAAATATCAGATCTGATACTTTCGATACCAAATATGATATTCTATAGATACCAGATCTGGTATCAAGATATTATACTGATAGCTATTTCGTTGAAATGATATATATAGTTATGTAGTATTTCTGTTTAGAAAAACGCCCTGTATATATGTTGCATCATGTATGGATGAGGTAGTGCACTGGTGCCTGCAAAGTGCAAGACCATGATCAGCTAGCGTACGCGCTCGCGTACGTGCGTACTTACGTACGTTGTGCATTTCACGCCAGGAACGCACTATACTACGGCCCTATGTCTAAAGTGTGTGGCTGCACGCAAAACAAGAAATATAATTAATGTATGATTAATTAATTATTAATTATTATAAACCTGAAAAAAAGATTTATTTAATTTTCTGAAACAAATTTATATAGAAAGTTTTTATCGAAAATATACTATTTAGCCGTTTGAAAAATGTGCTAACAAAAATCAAGAAAGCCAAAACATATTGTAGTTTAGAACGCGTCCATGTGTTCAGTTCATCGCCACGTGATACTACCTCCATTTCATAATAAGTTTAATTTTAGCTCATTCAATTTGTCTCGAAATAAGTTTATTTTTAGAGTTATCATTGTATTGGAGTTTACGAAAGTATGAAATAATTGTATTAAAAGTAGATAAAGTGAAAAATAATTGCATTGAGATTAAATAAAATAAAGGTATTTTAGTTTTTTTTATTTTATACTAGAAAAATGTCCGTGCGTTACAACGGAAATATAAAGATTGGCATGTCGTGTAAAAAAGACAAAGGGGTTGAAAATATTTATGACTTTGATAGTCAACACATTGCAAGCATTAATTGACAGTTATCTTTAATAAAAAGTTCTACTTTGTTTTATTAAGATTTTTTAAATATTTTTTTTCATATGATTCGTAATAGTGGCATGCATGGAATACGTGAAGTATTACTATCGATTAATAAGTTTAAAAAATAAATCAAAGCATTCAAGAGCATAATTATATACATGGGTAATGTGTACAGTGACTACAAATATATATTTTTGCTTGGACAATTAATCCGCCGTACACGTACGGATGTGAATGACTTCGAAAATATACGAGTAGAAAGTGATGGAGGACAATTTATGTGCCTAACTAAACAAATACGTATTTATCTTTGAAGTATGCAAGTCTAACGGCCATAAAATAAAATCATAAGACGTTATACTCTCTCTCTTTATATTATATAGTATAAGGTCATTAATTATTTTTTTATATTTAGTTTTTTTTAAATGCACGATGAAGCACTTGTGTGGGGAGAGATCCGTATCGTCTGCTTTTTGCTTATGGCTGCAACCTTTACCTTTGCTTCATCCTGGACGTGCATTTCGAAGTAACGGCGAGGATTATCTAGGTTTTGACCATGGTACATCTCCATTAAATTAAATCGTTAATTGTCGTATTTTCATGCGTGGTGCTTAGCAAAATTTCTATGTTGTCATCCGTCGCCGGTTGCCAGCTCTATAGGTGTTGCCGTGCCTCTCCTTCCGTGGCTAATCCATGGCACAATTGCAACAGCTGGACCATCATCAAAAGATAATAACACACAAGGACCAATCAGGCAACCAACCACTCCATCTGTTTTATATAATAAATCGTTTGATTTTTTTTAATCAAACTTTTTTAAACTTGATTAAGTTTATAGCAAAATATAGTATTATTTTCAATACAAAGTAAACATTGATCAAAATATATTCAATATTAAATTTAATAAAACTAATTTGGTGTGGTGGATGTTGCTAATTTTTTCTATAAATTTAGTCAAACCTAAAAAATTTTGACTAATAGAGGGAGTAATACGTACAAACCTTGACAAAGCGCTGAACTGGATTTTTTTTAAAAAAAAGACTCGCTTTTCATTCTAGTTTGATTTCATCTTAAACTGCCAATACATAAATGCAGTGCTTATGGTCTCTCCAATAGTATGCATGAATGACAATAAGTAGAATGAAGAATAAATACAGTTCAAGAATCTAGTCTTGTAGATGATTGAGTGGGGAGAGCGGCCGCTTGCAATGGAGGCTGGAGCAATGCGATGAAGCAAAAGGAAGACGAACTCACGGTGTGAGATGGGCTGTTAGATGTATACATGGAGATAAGACGAAACGGAGAGATATTGATCTATCGTCTGAACTGAGATGAAAACCGACATGCCGAGCATCACGCTACGGAGCCGCGTGGTAGGGGTAGGGCGAGAGGAATCAGACTCATGGCCTCACGCATAGAGCCGCGGACGCACGTGCCAAAAGCCATGGTCTTGCCGTTGGATCTGACCGAGAAACGCTCCTGACGGTTTGATAGACGGATGAGAAAAACATGTGTACAGAATTGGAAACTATCTTGGACGCGTGCGACGCGGGTACGTGCACAATCACAGCTCTCTGCTGCTCGTGCGACGATCGATCCGAACTATGCGACGACGTACGAATGACGATGAGTATAAAATTATCTTCAATTTTTATATAATAGATAAAGATATGTTTTTGATAGAAAAAATACCCGTGCGTTGTAACGGATAAAAGCGTTTTTTTATATAACTTCTATAAGAAGCCAAAAAATAAATTGAAACATTAGCATCGTTATATATTATAATTGAAAAAGCGTGGCCGAACCTTCCTTCACTCGGCCTACCTCTCTTAACTTTCGGGGAAGACAGTTTCGTACCCGTACGATGTCGAAATCGATCATCCCCATCACATCTAGCCGAATCTTTCTCGATCTTTCAAAATTAACTGAGGGCTTTTGATCCACTTGATCTTCCCTTTCTTTTTTTCCAAAATCGAAGCAAATCCGCAAAACTCGGGATAAAAACGACGTGATTTGGTGTTTTTCATCATCTGAATTTGAAAATTTAGAGTTCTAATTTGGGAACTTTTGAAATGGGGGTTTCATATTTGGGTTGCGGGTTTGATTGCTTGCGGTTGTGGGCCTTGCATGGTTTACGCGGGATGTGGAAGACACGCACTCGTTGCCGAGTTTCTGAATTGCTTGATTGAACCTGAACTTTGCTAGAATCTATTGTCTGCGTATAATAGATAAAATCAAGAAACAAATACATAATTAAAGATATAAGTAAAGTTAAATCAGCGGGACAAATCTTTTTGAAAAACGTTGGTATCTTACTGGTGCCGGGTGAATGACTTGTGAATTGTTTTGTTGATCTTCGTGTATGTTTTTTTGGGCTGCTGTTGGCTTTTGGGTGGAGCACTCCATCTTTTGATCTGATTCAAAATCATTTGATTTGGAACTTTTTGCTTTCTTCAAGGGTCGGACTTCTGAATTGTTTGATTCGGCCTTTAGAAGAACTCATGTAATGCTTCCGAAAAAAATCGTCCGTCCATGATCGCGCGTCAGAAAATCTTTTCATGTGTGAAGTGGTTTTTTCCAAACCCTCCATCGTATCGGACTGCTTCGCTTCCTCAGTCAACAACAAATGCTCAGATCCCTTCCTCCGTTGCGTCTCACATGGCAAGCCAAAAAGACGCTAGAGCCAATCAGTCAAACGGACTCTTCTTCCTTTCCCTCCTAACGTTACTTATGGAAAGGAGAAACACGCTTTGTGAAACGGACTCTTACGCACCGGAAAATTCTCGTGCGGATGACAACAGATGATGATAGACAAACGGATCGGGAGCCGCGCGACGATGGACGACGTACCAAAAAAATCTCGGAAGGCTTACTTATTTTTATATTAGATATTAGACTAGTAAAATGTCCGTGCGTTGCATCTAGGAATGTCGCGATGGATAAAGTTTATCTGAATGATTTTTTAATCATGTAGTATGTCAATAATAATCATAGTTTTTTTGGACAATTATTCCACGTGTACGTGTATAATATGAACGATTTACCTGACACGTTAGCATAATGATTGTATCATAGAAGATAGAAATAAATATTTTGCATATTTATTAAAAGTCTTGTAGTGGACACACGTGCTGATCTCGTTTCCAAAATCATACGTGGACTTGCGTGGAGACTCTTGCATGGAGACTGATGGTGTGATACGTCGATGATATATTACGAACAGATTCTAATGTCATGTCTTGTGAAAATTTTTAATTTTTTTACAATCAATATTTTTTTAATCTCAAACAAATATTAAAGTGAAAGTTTCGGTGATTATGATGTCAACAATTAAAAAATCACTCGTCTGTGAAGTATTAACGTGTACCTTAACAATTTTTTTTCAACCGAAATCAATTCGGTGGATTAGCATAATATAGAAAACAAAGAAACTTTAATGAAGCTAGTACATTACCGAGGAGAGAGAGACCGCAATTTTGTAGTTTTTTTTCGTACATTACCGAGGAGAGCAAAAATATCGATCGTCTGTTCGGATAGCTTCATCTCTCTCTCGTTTACTCCATCTCTGCCTGTCGCCACTCGCTAGCCAGATTCAATAGCAAACCTCTCACTCTCTCGTTCTCTCTCTCTCTCTCCCAGTCTCTACCACCTTGCTCTAGCTGTCGCCGACCACATCGACCACCGGCTCCAAGCCGTCGTTGCTGCTCGCGCGGATCCGTCGTCGGCGCCTAGATCCCGTCGTCTCCCGCCTCCCTCTCGCACGGATCCGCCGTCGGCGGCGACCTCTTCCCCTCCCGCATGGATCCCGTCATCTCTCCGTCCCCTGCTCGCACGGATCCGCCGTCGGCGGTGACGGGAGGGGCGGATCCGGTGACCTCTTCCCCTCCTTCATGGATCCCACCGCCTCTCCTTTCCCGACGCACACGGATTAGCTTGCGACGGCGACGGGAAGTACAGATTCGACGGCCCCTCCGTGGGGGATCGGATCGGCGGCGGCGGCATTCGCTCATCTCGATGGAGTACGCGGCGCCGGCAGGGACGAGGGGCTACTACTACTACTACCCGCTGTTTCTTGACGATTGCTAATGATAATAGTTTCAGGATGATTGCTAATGATAATGGTTTCAGGATGATTGCTAATGATAATTTCTTGACTTTGCTTTGTCGTGCTGGAGCCGGAGGCGGTGAAGCCTGAACCCACCACAGAGATCCTCTTCCTCTGCATCTATGAAAACTGTGGCAACTGGCAAGACCTTTGTTGATGTTGCCGCCTTACGGAAGCACGCTCACGTGCACAACAAGAGGCAGTATATTTGTCAGGAGCCTGGCTGTGGGAAGGTATCATATCTCCACTAATAAACCTTTGCCCTCCTTTCAATCTTGGTTCATGTGTGTAATCTAGTGCCATTGCAATTTCACATGTCTGAATAATATATCCTTCTGTGTTACTTATAACCACAAGCATCCCTTACCCCTTGCTCACCCAATTGTTTTTCTTAGGCTGCATTTTTTTTCATAGAATAAGCTCCACACTTGCAGTGCAGCAAACGGCCAAGTAAGCGATACCTAGATGTCAGAGTCCTTGTGTTATTTCTTATACTGACAACCTGTAAAAACACACAGGCAACCGTTGCTATATGTATGTTAAATTCTAGGGAAGAATATTTTGTCTTAGTTACTTGTTCCCTTCTATTATACATGTGATGAATCCTATTCCGTTGTTTCGCTTCAAAGGTTTTGTACTGAATCACTTCACTTTTGCCTTTTTTCCCTTTCCTCCACATAATACTTATCCTTCCATCGCCGTCACTCAATGGACTCCCCACTAGCTTTCCGGCCATCCGGAGAGGAGGGTTCAAGCTGGCGGATGAAGGTGGACCGAGGAGAGCGCAGCCGAGTGGTGGCACTGAAGATAGTTGGCGTTTGTTCATGATTTCAGGTGCGTTCTTGGTTGATTAACATTTTCCAGCTTTTTGATTACATGTTTAGACATGATTTTGTCTGTGTATGTGCATATGGGGGTCCGGGAGATATGGATGTGTGTTCTTTGCTTGTTGGGGGTTCTGATCTAGGTGTAAACTTATCATATATCTAAACATAGTAGTTTTTTTCTTGTATAAAGCATCTGTGATTCAGTTTATGTAGATGCTTAAGTTCTATGGCTGCCATAGATTGGGGTTAGTTTTGTCCTTAATATAGGATTACAGGACTGTAAACTCTTTTGTTTGGTTTGAGTGGATCAACGAAGAGCACATGTCTAGGTGGAGAAGTGTAACTAAATTCATTAAAAACTTGTCGTGTTACTTTATATTGGTTGAATCTCGATATTTTCGTTCGATATTTTTTGATGAATAGGAAACAATAGCAGTTCAGCATATAGAGACAAATACATATTTGTATAACATTAGTAGTAGACAGATATGTATTATTTCAGACACACTGATTAAAGCATGCTTTGATGAAGTTTCTCTTACAAATGTAGAACTACTTAAAATATAACAACAACTATTTCTAACTTAAATTATCAGTGATACATTTTAGCAAGGCTCGTACACCATCAGGCATATTCCTTTCACATTCGTTGTCTTGGAATGCCAATAGCTGTGCCAAAAAAAAATACTTTCTTAGTTCATTGCCATCCTGTATGTAAATGATTAAGGTTAGCATCGTATGTGTAAATATGCTTTATTTTTTAAAAATAATGTTAATAGTCTTGATACTAACATGAAAATCTGACAATAATAGTTTGTTATATTTCCATGTGTGCATGAAGATAGAAACATAATAGCCAGATCAGCACGTGTGTCCACTACGAGACTTTTAATAAATATGCAAAATATTTATTTCTATCTTCTATGGTACAATCATTATGCTAACGTGTCAGGTAAATCGTTCATATTATACACGTACACGTGGAATAATTGTCCAAAAAGAACTCTGATTATTATCGACATACTGCATGATTAAAAAATCGTTCAGATAAACTTCATCCACCGCGACATTTCCCGGTGTAACGCACGGGCATTTTAATAGTAGATATAGATATAGATTGATATGTTTGAGATGGATGAAAAATGTGTACTACGTACGTGTAGTGCGCCGTGATGATTTCTCAGTAGAAACACATGTACGCTACGGATCAAGACGCCCCACCGCGCGGCGCTGATGGTGATCTGACGACCGATCGATGATAGATATGGATGGATATGGAACATGAGTGAGTCACCGTCGACGGGAGTGGCACCAATGGCCGGGCTGAAGCTGATCGATCGAGTTGGTACGTACTAAGCTGTACGCATCGCACCACTGATGAACATGCCATTCCATCAAAGTGGAGTATTTTAGTTTGCGGCATTTTCAGATGGTAGCCAATTGGATCGTACAGTATGTTCGATGACGTTTTGAATAAAATTAACATCAAATTTTTATTACTTTAAATATAAATAATTTTAAAAATATTTAATTTAAAAACATTAGAACAACACATAGATTTGACCTACAAAGTACTATAATAATAAAAAAAATCTATTTATGATATATGTTATAATAAAAAATATAGTTAAAGATATATTTTGCAAATCATATCAATGTTGAAATAATTATGAAACCGAAGAAAATATTGGTGACCCGTGCCTCCCGCAGATCGATCGGAACAAATGTGAATTCAGGGAAGTATCCAGGGGCATCGTTCCGTACGTGGTACACCACTTTGGGCACTCCAGTTTTTGTTTCTTGAGAAAGTAACTTCTTATGTAATTTTTTTTTCACAATGTACGGTGAACTACTTTAATCGCTCGAGTGGAGTGGGTGTTCCTTCGTTAATTACCATCCAAATAGATATAAAAAATCTTTAAAAATTTAAAATTATACATATACCACTCCACAAATTATTTAATTTAAACTCAGCTCACACATAGAGATATTAAAAAAAAACAAATCTAGCGTATATATAAACAAGGTCGGTACTATTTATGTTTAAATTTGTCCTTTTCTTTTATGTGTAGATTAATTTTGAGCTTGATTTTTTGGTGGAGTGATTGATGTCACTATATTTTTTTCTCTATTGGTGGGGAAATGGGTGAACTTTTATGTTGTGATAGGACTCTACTCTTTCGTCTTAAAATAAATTAACTTATGTATATGAATTCTGATATAGCATATGTCTAGATTTATGTATAAAAGTTTGTTTATTTTGAAAAAAAAAGTGTAACTGTGTAATACATGATGGAGTGGTCTAAATGCAGCCAGGAAACCGGTTTGGATAGAGCCAAAACCTGTTTTTATCAAACGTAGCTTGATACTCCAGTGTTAAACCAAGTGCGCAGGTCTTTGAGCATTGGAGACGATGAAAACTTTGTACTACCTTTATTTTAAAATGTATAACGTCATTGACTTTTCACATAACATTTAATCATTCGTTTTATTTAAAAAATTTGTATAAATATCATTGTGACTTGTTTTAATATAATCTTAACTTATAATTTAACATATTTATACGTTATACGAAAAGTCAACGACGTCATACATTTTAAAAAGAAGTTGTATATTTTAAAAAGAAGATAGTAGCAATAATTTGAGCTTTTTCCATCGTCCGGCTTCCAAATGAAAGCTAGAGACATTTTCTTCAAAAAAAAGAAGCTAGAGACGTAATTAACCTTTTTTTTCTTTGTCATCTCGTGTACTGTTATTTGTAGTAATTTGAGCTGGTGACTTTGTAAACAGCTTCTTTTGAAGCGAATGCCGAATTTCCTATTATAAAAAAAAGGCTTTCTGAATACAGGATTTTAGTTCGATACCAATGAAAATCCCATGAAATTCTTTCATTTTAAATTGAGGAGACCTTAAACACACGAATTTTGCACACGTATGCTCAAAAAGCGATCTCGACGTGTATGGTAATTTCCCTGGTGCTCCAACGTACAGTAATATTAGGTAGCAAAACTGTTGAAAACTTTATTATTTACTTTGCTCGAAATACAATATCGACTAATTTGGATATTAGATCATTAATCAGAGCTTGCAACACTGAAGCTCTATTGCTGAAGTCCTCTGACTTAACATCCTTCTGTTGCGTCATTGACGCCCTACATTGGTTTATATCTCAGCTGCGTACAATGGACAATGCAGAATACGCCTGCATCCAATGTAATTAAGCATACCGTGCTGTACATGCATGTTAGACAAAGCCAAGAACCGCGTAATATGCAATCAGAATCGGCAGAGAGATCAATGTTCCGAATATAACCCTGCATATTATGCAAAATTAGATTTGTTAGTGATTAATCAAGTTATTATTACTTGAACTACAGACTGATACGATCAAATCCAACGCAGTTAAGGAATGAGTACGGCATAATTAATCATCAGGTTGATACTAGATGGGAAAATAATTAACTTACGCCGTGCTGAGTACATCGGCATGAAGCCCGTACTCCTTTGCGAAGACGAAGGAAGCAATCGATTGAGGCAGTGCGGCCTGCATGTGCATGAAAATTAATCACATGATCAATATTAATTAAGACTGGGATGCATGTTGTCTTATACTCTCCCGTTTCAAATTAAGTTAATCTAGTATCAGATGTGACATCCTAGTACTATGTGACTGTTTAGATTTGTAATGCTAGAATATGTTATATTTTATACTAAATTAATTTATTTTGAGACAAATTGAATATATGCATCTGTGTGGATGAAACCTTAAAAAAACCTTTTCTCTTCTTAGCACTAGTAATTAAATTTCACCATATACATGGAACCCACAAACCATCCCCCTCCNGTCCCCCCCCCCCCCCCAAAAAAAAAAAGAAAAAAAGTACATCATTTTAAAAGGTACAGATAGGTATTTAACATCTTTTATCTAAAGGAGTGACTTTGTTTTTAATATAAATGATGAGATTTGATAGATTTCAGGGGCATGAAAATTTGTCGCTTACAATTACACATCGCTAAACCTGAAATTGCATTGTTATGTAATGTGCAATTTTAGTTTATTTTAACTGATATTTCGTTGTTATATTACTTTATTTTTTTAATCTTTGACTTTTTAAATGTAATTTTGTATTTCAGTAAAAAAGTAATTTTGTATTTTTGTCAGTTTGAATAATTTATTGTTTAACCTTTTATCTAAAGAAGGAGCTTTTTTTAAATTAGTAACACAGGGGAGATGAGAACCATTGAAATTATCATCCAATGTACAAGAAAAGTGACTGGATTTTTTGAAAATTTCCAAACTCCTGAAATCTAGTATTTATGAAAGCAATTAAGCCAGGATATATATACTTGTCTGGTGTATCCATGCATGCATGGGATGCACACAAGTTCGTTTGCTGCTGCTGTGATGCACTACATATGAAAATTAAACAAAAAATAGTTAATATAATGTACATTCGTAGATTTTTTTTATTTTTTTACAAATTATAGAAGTTAAATTTTAACTTGTAGTTTGATGCGTGATATATGAATCTTTCTTGTTATTTTTTTATTTTTTTATAGCTATTTAAGAGACATGAAAAAAAACAAGAGAATATCTTTTCAGCGAGGAAAGCACTTTTTCCTGGTACATATACACATCCCCAAATTGAAAAGTTGGGTATATACCACTCACCAAGTTGCTCACTGCAGGTTAGCGCGAAACAACGGTCTGAGAAAAGCGGCAAATTGAAGTGATCTGCAGTTAGCAGGCACTAGCTGCCGACCGCTCGAGCTCATTTGTTTTCTCTCGGAAGCAAGAGAGGAGACAGCGAAAGCTAGCAAAAGGCGAAACTAGCATGTGCATAAGCATATGGGGTGATCGATCGCGAAGTACACAGCGAAAAGGGCGCGGTCGATGTGACTCGCGTACGTGACACTTGTGTGTTCCCGACAAGGCAAAAACAAGCTAGAGCTACCTGTATGATGGCGAGGTGCAGGACGTCGCCGCGGAGGCCGAGCGCGGCGGCGCCGACGAGCGTGGCGAGTGGGCCGGCGACGAACCGCAGGGCCATCCCCAGCGCCGTCAGCCCCGCCCCGCACGCGATCACCCTCTCCTGCTGCCCCATGAACAACCCTGCATCATATCCAATCCATCAAACCATCACATCAGCGTCATGCAACAACATGCGCAAGAATTTCAATTCAATCATTTCACCTGATTATAAACCATAATATTTATTAATATTTAAAAAATAAATTTATAAATAAAATATTTTTATATATATGTGTTCTTAACGATTTAAAATTAAACATTAAAATCAACTTAAGATTAAATTTTAAATTTTAAATTTTGGTTACGGCTGATGAGCTGTTAATTATAGGCTATATCTTTGTGGCGCGGCTTACCCATGCTGAACATGGACATCCCCGTGCCTGTCCTAGACATCACCTGCAGCGACCCCGTCACAATCCCCGGCAAGTTCAGGTGCCACCTGCATGTTCACCGGCGACGTACGACGACGTCAAGAAAGAAACTTGAGTTTCACGGCGATGGCGATCGTGCATGCAATGCATGGCTGTGAGTGTGCATGTACGTGACGTACCTGTAGGCGATGCACGCCCACACGACGCCGAGCACGCTGGCGTACACGTTCGGGTTCCTCGCCAGCTTCAGCCCCACCGTCCTCGCCGTCGGCCAGAACGGTAGCCGGACGCCGCCGCCCGCTGCCGCCACACCGTTCATCTCGACGTCCCCGCCGCCGTCGTTCTGCTTCTCTGGCGGCGGCGACGACATCACCGCCGGCCCGACGCGGCGTGCCACCATGTCGTCGGCCGCCGTACTGGACGACGTCGTCGCCGCGCCGCCGACGACCCAGGCCTTGCGGAGCTCGAACGCCATGAGCAGCAGCGGGAACCACACCATGGACTGCACCACGGCGATCTGCACCACGAGGTCCTGCGCCCACTTCCCGTACATGGCGTTCAGCAGCGGCACGCCGACGACGAGCGTGTTGTTGAGCGCGGCGAGGGAGAACCCCGTGATGGACCACGACTGCGCCCCGGCCTTGGCGGCGCAGCAGCGCGCCCACGCCGCCATGGCGGCGATGGTGAGCACCTTGGAGACGGCGTCGGCGGCGATGACGCGGTAGTTCATGGCGAAGGGGTCGGTGCGGACGACGAAGTCGAAGGTGAAGAATGGCATGGAGAAGTAGACCACCATGGTGTTGATGGCGGCGCACTGCTCCGGCGTGAAGAACCTCCACCACCGCACCGACCCGTACCCTAGCCCCAGCGCGAAGTAGAGCGGCGCCATTGCCGCCACCACCTTGTAGACATCTCCCCAAGCTATCATCTTCACTAACCTCTCTAGCTAATTACTGCTTAAAATCCCTCTAATTAATTTTCTTTGCTACTCCTATGTTTCAAATTGAGTGCCTGATGATTAAGTGCTCAATAATCTCCTATGTTTCAGGCTCTGAGTCTGAGCTAGCTAGGAATTGAATTGAGTGAATTTGTGTGCTGCCATTGGAGTGGTTATATATAGTTAGAGCTGGGGAAGAAGAGGAATCAAATGGAGTATCAAATGTGTTGGGTGATTGGGTCCCAATGGCCATGAGCAAATTAAAGCTGTCTCTTCTGATGAGTTATCTGAATATTTGGCTAGCCGCTTGCCCTGTTTGCCTCGGCAAACAGAAAGATTGAGGATGAAATGTGGGGTTGGAATTGGATGGTAGAAAGGTGACAGGAACAAACAAATGTACATGCAGCTATATGCATGTAATATCAATCGATGGATGCAGTTGCAGACTTGCAGTTTGCAGAGCATATATGTGGAGGAATTGAGTTCTGATTCTTACTGGGAGCAGAATGCATGCAGCTGGTTTCGTCAGTGCACGATGGATTGGTAGCTAGCTTTAATATGGAGGTAATTAGTGAATGGAGGTTGCACTCGATCGATTTCGACGTGGTGGAGACATTGCTAGCTATTAGCTCGCTTTTACCATGGAATGGTGGCGCACGCTGGCTGGTACAGATTGCTAGCTTTAGTATAAGCAATGCAGGGGCGTCGCAAAACGACAGACAAAACGCTGAAGATGGAGAAAGAAGTGAAGAACAGGTACTGATCAATATACTGTACACCATATGAGACCTACAATGAAGATTTTGCGTACACCAAAATGCAAGGAAATGGCACAAAAATTCATAAGAAAATAATTTTTTCATGTCATAAGAAAATATTTTTTTACAAGATAGATTAATATGAGACATACTCTACATATGTGTAAGTTCAAATTTGAATTCTATAAATTATATAAAAACAACAAACTAAACTAAAATTAGTATACATATATTCGCTATTATATTTTTTTATATAACTCAAAGAAGTCAAATTTGAACCTGCATATTCCTGTAGTGATATATATCTAATGTTAATCTATCTTATCAATTTTTTTAAAATTTTTTTATAATTATTTAGGTGACAATAAAAAACAAGTGAATGTTCTCTTGAGCGATAAAAACACTCTTTTCAAATAATTCCCATAGTTCTAACAATGCATATGCAGATCTATTGATAAATAATCAATATTCTTTAGACAATATGATTACTCGTCTTGTTTTACGTGCCACCGTTCAGCTTATTCGAACGGCCTAAGACCTTGTTTGGATCCTTTAGTCCCTGGACTAAAATTAGTCCTAGGACTAAAGACTTTAATCCCCTTCTGTTTGGATCTAGGGACTAAAGGTCATTAATTGCACTGTACAAAGATCATGTTACCTCTAACCATGCAATCCGTAAGGATAGGAATCAGACCATGCAAAGATAGTAGGTGGAAAGAAAAGATTTTAGTCCCTATAAGCTTCTCCCATAGGGACTAATGGACTAATGCACTTTTAGTCTCTTTTAGTCATCTTTGTTTGGGATTTTAGGGACTAAAAAGAACTAAAGTGAACGGACTAATGGATTAGTCCCTTCAACCAAACAGGCCCTAAGACTACTTACATTTAAGAAGGTCCGGCAAATGTATGCAACTGTCTTATGCAACCAGAACCAGAGCTAGATTTTCATGGAAAGCCTGAGACGATACTTTTAATAAGGAGACGACAGACAAACGCCGTGCTAGGTAGATAGATTCGATTGATTACGTTCGACGTAGACCTGAATATATTACATGCGAATTTGATTCTGATCTAACAAGCTAGCAAAGCATTTCGCACTTGTGGTAGAGAGACAGTGAGCGATAGAATTGAACTCGATCGGCGGTTGGGGATTACATATTGCATGCGAATTTTATTCTGATCTGACAAAGCTAGCTAGCATTTTGCACATAGGTGGTGTTTGAAACTAATGAAAATGTAGATTAAGTTGGCTCACGTAAAACGAAAAACATTAACACATGATTAATTAAATTTTAATTATTATAAACTTAACAAATAGATATATTTGATATTTTAAAGTAATTTCTATATAAAAGGTTTTCAATGAAACACATCATTTAATAGTTTGAAAAGTATGTTAATAAAAATTGAGAAAAAAATTAAATTTTATTGGAGTTTAAAACACCGCCATATTACCACGGAGACTGATAGAATCGAAGTGAGTAGTTGGTAATAATTAACCTGGAAAACGTGAATGACAGAGACATGCACGCACGGACGCATTGATGTTCAGAACTCTGCAATGTTAATTTGGTTGCGAACTTGTAATTACATCGTGAACAGAGAGAGAATTGCAAACGTATGTTATGGATCTACGACGGGGATTCTCCGTATTACTTATTACCGGTGAAGATTAGCCATACAACATTTTACTGTTTTTAGATAAAAAGCTTTTAAATGTAACTATAATACTAAATTACAGTTAGATCGTAACTTACATAACAAGCGTTCGCCTAATGAACTAGCGTCACAAACATGCATATCACAGATTGGGAGTTCGAACATGTGTTGGGCAATATTTTTTCTCACCCCGCACGAATCTCGATACAATCGGACGATCACGGATTTGAAATTTTTGGGGATGAAAAACTTCCGAACGGTTTTTTTTAGAAAATCCATATCCCGCCTAGCATGAATCTTATGTAATCTGACGATCACAAATTTGAAAGTTTTTGAATGAAAAACTCCAAAAGTTTTATCAGCGAATTCATTACTAGTGTAATAACAATCACTAAGGATGTGTTCAATAGAAAGAATTGAGAACTCTCCTTCCGAACACGCAAACGAAGTGGTTAATTAGCACGTTATTAATTAAGTATTAGCTATTTTTTTGAAAAATTGATTAATATGATTTTTTAAAACAACTTTTATATAAAAATTTTTTTGATAAAAAACGTACCGTTTAACAGTTTAAAAAACGTACGCACGAAACTCAGCCTAACTTGTGAGACCGGATTGACCTGACTGGTACTGCACCAGCAGTTTTGCAGAAGATCCATGTCATGAATCTGTGCAGTGTGCTTCATTGTAGCATGTTACTAATATGTTTTTGGAATGTTACTAATATGTTTTCCCGCGTCAGAACTACACTATCCGAGAGCAGATCAGCACGTAGTTATCATTGATGAGTCTCCTCGATCAACTTGTCCTAAAACTCCAAACAAACCACAACTTATCCTAGCATCGACCTGAAGGAAAATTTGATCCCACACGCAAGAATTGATGCTCTGATCATCCAGTTAACCTGCCATTTGCATCGACGTACTAGACAAACTGGCAGGCATGCGCCTACTACTTCTGTTGCTAATGGTTTTGACATAAGCCGTGAAAAGACAAAGAAAAAAGGAAATTGCAACTAGGCCGCCATGGGAGATAAAAAATTACAGAGACAAAGAGAACATGCAAACAACGGCTCTAGCTATATATTACTTTACCGGGAAGTAGTAGGATATATAATCAGAGACAAAGCACAAATCTAACGTAATAACTGATGGGAAAAGTTGGGACTTTCAAGAATTCTGTGAAGCGAAAAGAAAGAAAAGATGAGTAGAAATGAGTAAGCTAGCACATAGAGCGCAAGCAGTTCGCTTTGACAAACCATCCATTCAGTCTGAAACAAGAGAATCCAGATCAAAACATGTTGGATGGCAATGAAAAAGGGAGAGAAAAGAGGAGCTAGCCTGCAGGTAGGGTTAGTGATATATCCTAAAAGCAACATTGGGATGTTGTATATATCACAGACTATATTTATGATTCAGTGTTTTGTTTCTTAAAATAGACATAATTATTATTGATCAATGAGTATGTGACTTATTCATGAGACTCTTAATGTTACAATGATGCTATTTCTAAATGATCCCTGATCGTATATCATATGAGGAACAAATATGATTTAAAGATCAGCATATGTATTGATTGATGATCATGTCTCATGGATCATGATATAGAGATACCAATCAATAATATGGACATATGTCGGTGAACATATGTTGGATAGACCCGCCATGAGACACTGCAGAGATTCTATGTGTCATCAGTTGGTCTCAAGTACTGTTTATGTAGAATTCTTAGACTTGAGATCATCATGATTCCCAACATACGTAGTAGCTTATTTTGGGATTACTAAACACTACTCCGTAACTGGGTAGTTATAAAAGTAGTTTTTGGGTTTGCTATGAAATATGTAGTGGGATGTGGATGGTCAAGATAGAATTTGCCCCTCCTTACGAGAGAGATATCTCTGAGCCCCTCGATGTAATGGATTATGGAAATGCATGGCTATGCTAGGTGATTGAGGAGTCAATCACAAGTTTATAATCTATCACGGAATCGAGAGAACGATTGAGCTATTAAGAGGATGGCACAGGTCTCGCCTTAAGCTCAATCTATATCGTGAAGCAAAGGGATTCGTACATGAGAACATTACAGGTTCAGCCGATATGATATTTACATATATTTTAGAGGTTAATATGTCTTGCTAGGGGCCGTTATTAACCGGTTGACCGGAAAGGCGTTTTCGGGTCACGACCAAGTATATGTGAACCTACAGGGTCGCACGCTTAACGGGTTGGAACACTCATTCGAATGTGATTCGGATATGGGCTCAGTTCGGATAGGGATCCAAGTAGACTCCTATTGGGCTTTGGTCCACGAGGCCCAAGCAGAGAAATCTATATATATGGAGGTGAGGAGCTGAGGGAGGTACTCATCTGTTCATCTCGAGCATAACCCTAGTTGCCACCTCCAAAGCCAAACCCTAGCCGCTCCCGAGTGCTAGCACACTTGCGATCGGTGCTCCAGCCCCATACGTGTGGATACCGGTGGAGGCGCTGCTTGTTGCGGCGTAGATTGGCGTCAACAACCGACAGATTGGATCTGCTCCTGGTGTCGCTAATCGTGTGGAGGAGACAATCTGTTCGTGGCGATCGACTACTTCCACTACTACCTCGACGCGCGTGATTGGACCGGCTTCTCCAACTCTACTTTCGCTGCGCTGAGCGTCTAGTGGTAACGATCCATGATCCTATCTTCGCATGATGTCCTGACACCCGTGGTAGAAAAGTTTTGTTTTCTGCTATTATAGCCTACGCGCTATCCTTTAGGTAGGTCAGAGCACTAATAACAGTGGCAACTCCTCTAAACCATATTTTAGCACAACTTTGATCTTTCCATTCACGGACAAGATTAAAACAATTGGCAACTAAAGGCAAGAAAGTAGTTGGCGTCATGGCTCCAGAATAGAGTTGTTTGGACGTTAAAGAATGGAGTAATTTAAACCCAGGTGTTCTTTTGCTGATGAACTGAATTTGTTTTGCTTGCTGCAGGGGAGCTGAGCTGTTCCACCGTTCTGCCCACTCGATGTGACGCGGACCTCAACACAAGGTGCTCATGGAGTCCTACTACTTTTTTTCCAGAGAAAAGAAATAATCAGATCACTATGGGTTGATGCCGTGGCTGATCAAATGAAAACATCCCAGCTGGTTTACATCCAATTCACTTTCAGATTAATCTGTGCTATTCAATCTAACCTTCATATAGCACATACCGCAAAAAAAAATTTGAAGGTTTTCTTATGAAATTCTTGCAAAATTTCAGTGTTCCAAAACGATACAGCTAAACTTTTTTTATAAGGGGCCTTATGTTACCTCTGCCCTAGGAAAGTGAGAATATATTAATCTTGCACTTGTTTTTTTTTAAAAAAATCTTGCACTTACACAAATGATGTCAATTAACTACTACTCCCTCCGTTTTTTAATTAGATGACAGCGATGACTTTAGACCTGATGTTTGACCACTCGTTCTATTTTCTAAAAATATTATATAAATATCATTTACTTTGTTGCAACATGTTTTATAATTAAAGAAACTTTAAGTATGACTTATACTTTACTATATTTACACTAGTGTTTTGAATAAAATGAATGTTCAGATATTATATCATCTCTACTATTATAAAAATTAAAGATGTTTTCGTTGAAATTTTGATATGTTAACCATGTTTGAGTTGGTTATAAGTCATTCATATCTAATTCGACATAAGTCTAAAATAACTATTATACACCCCCTCCCAGTCCAGCCCAATCAGCCCACATCATCCCGCAGTCTCGTCTCGCGCGTTTCATTCGGCACCGCATGCACCCCTTCCCTGATCGACGTCTTTTTTCTTTCCCTTTTATTCGTTTTCTTTTTTTTTATTTTTTTTTTCGATTATCCTGATTCTCTCCCGACCCTTCCAACCTCCTCTCTTTTCTCTTTTTTTATTTTTTTTCTCTTCCAAATTTCTCTCCTCCTAATTATTTTTCTTTTGAAATTATTATTGTTTAAGGTGTGTATGCGGCAAGTTTGTTACTTTGCAAATGCTTTTCATCTACAGTAAAAAAATTCTTTCATTAATTGAATAATCAAAATTTCAATTTTTGGTCAATGATATATAGCAAAATACACCCGCGTCAACTTATGGAATAGCCCCCCAACGATTTGTGAAGCTATGAAAAATTATACATAAAGGATTCTTCGCGTGATTAATGATATATATATATTTGTGTGTGTGTGAGAGAGATATTTCTGACTTTGTTTTGTCAGTGTTTTGTTTTGTTTCAGTTTGTCATTTAAATTGGTAGAGCTTTTATCAATCATTAAAATTGTTTTCATCTGTTACAACGTACAAACATTTTTGCTAGTCTATTTAAAAAAACGGAGATAGTTGTATTAAACTTTATTAGTACTATTTAAAAAATGGAGTAACTAAACAGTAGAAACAAACAAGCAAAAACCTTTTACCAATGGCCATGGGCTAGCTTCCCCTAGGCCCATAAAGAACATATAAACCGGCCCAATTGTAGGCCAGCTTTAAGGCCCAAATATATATTACGGGCCCCAGCTTGTCAGCCCACACAAAGATGGGCCGAGCTTTCTCTCATTTGACACGGAGGAGGCCTACCAGCGAAGCAACCTCCGAGCCGGTCTCCCTCTTCTTGCAGCACAAGAAGAAGAAGAAGAAGCCGAGCCGAAATAAAGCTCGCGTCCCGCCCCATCGCCGCCGCACCGCGCGTCCGCGTCGCAGCTGAATCGGAGAAGAGAGGGAGGGGTTGCTGAGGCGGCGGGAGGAGGAGCGAGATCGATGGCGAGGTTCGACCCGTACGAGAACAACGGCGGCACGTGCATCGCCGTCGCCGGCGCCGACTACTGCGTGGTGGCCGCCGACACGCGCCTCTCCGTCGGATACAACATCCTCAGCCGCGAAAGCTCCAAGATTGCCCACCTGTACGCTTCCGAAACCCTGCCTCCTCGATCCTCTTCCGTTTGTTGTGTGGTTCGATTTGCGGATTGGACTCGGGTCGGATTCGGCGATTCTAATTAATCCCGCCGCTTAGTCTAGTTAGCCAGCCATGGATGCGTTGCTAAGGACGAATTTGAGGTTTTTTAATTAGTTGTCTTGTCTGGAAGGTAAACTAGTGGGCTTACTGTTTTTTGAGGAATCAGAAATTCTTCAAGTTTCTGTGAACCAGAGAGACAGAGACTGTGCATGTTGTGAATTTGTGCTGTGAATTGAAACCATTTAGGCCCAGCTGAAATTTTGCGGAGTGCGCATGAATTTACTGTGTAGTACTATTGATGGTTCATTTTCTGCACCCGAAATTATACGCTAGGAGTAAACCAAATCTGAATGTATCGTGGGATGAAGGTTCAGCCCAAATCCTCTGTTTCAATGCACAAATTTTACTACAGTAACTGTTGCAAAATATCCCTTAAAATAATTGCTACCAAAGAATCATGCTGCACCTGCACACAACATAAGTGGGCTTTATATTTCTTGGAAAGCTTCCTCTTTTTCTTTTTTGCTGCATAAAATGCTAATGCCGTTTCCCCTTAAACCTTCAATTAGAGCGGATAAATGTGTTTTGGCCTCATCTGGATTTCAAGGTGATGTCAAAGCTTTGCAGAGGAACCTAGCTGCCAAGGAATTGGTAAGTCTGAACAATTCTCCAGAACCATCTGTCCATCTGTAACTGCAAGAAAATTTGATGAATAACCACTTTTTTGACAACTTTATCGCAATAATCTGATCTACTATCTGGCCTGACCCTGAAGATTATCTGATCTTTTGCATGGTCCTTTGTTTATTCAAGTTTTGATCATGAACAGTGTAGCTAGCTAGATTACATTCAGTGCAAGCTTATGATGTTATAAGATTCTTATTCGAAAATGATGTTATGATATTTCTGTTTTATAGCTTTATGAACACAACCATAACAAGAAAATGAGTTGCCCTGCAATGGCACAATTACTATCCAACACGCTCTACTACAAAAGGTTCTTCCCATACTATGCCTTCAATGTGTTGGGTGGACTGGACAGCGAAGGTATGATTTGGGGCTACTTCTTTACCCCTTACAGTGGCTGTTCATCAGTACACCCTCCATCTCATAAGAAAATAACTTCTGAGTTTGAATTAGGACAACCCAAAAGTTTTTTTTTTTTTTGGGACGGAGGGAGTATGAATGTATAAATTATGATCATGACTTGTGAGAATATCTTCTTTTGCAGGTAGAGGATGATGTGTCTTCACATATGCTGGGACGGAGGGAATATGAATGTATAAATTATGATCATGACTTGTGAGAATCTCTTCTTTTGCAGGTAAAGGATGTGTCTTCACATATGACGCTGTTGGGTCTTACGAGAGGACAGGTTATAGTGCTCAGGGGACAGGTGCAGCATTGATGATGCCTGTTCTGGACAATCAGTTGAAATCTCCTAGCCCATTACTACTTCCAGCTCGGGTGGGTAATATAATTTCAGCTAGTACTTGACTCTCTAGAAGAACTGTCAAAACAAAATAATATAATTCTTTTATGAGATGTTTCTTCTGACGAATGAGAGCTCTAATTCCCTGTTATTATGCAGGATGCAGTGACACCATTATCTCAATCAGATGCTGTTGATCTGGTAAAGGACGTTTTTGCATCAGCCACCGAACGAGACATATACACTGTATGATGATTTAAATCTCTTTGGTTGCCAAAGTTGATTACTAGTGGCCAACTAAACAGTATTGATTCAAATTTTATTTTTGTTCCATGAATTTTGCAGGGAGATAAACTGGAGATTGTTGTCATCAACAGCTCCGGTTCTCACCGTGAGTTCATTGAGCTAAGGAAGGATTAGTGTGGGATACTGCCAAACCACCTCGTACCTGTGCGACAACAGTACCAATCAGTTACTAGCAGAATGTGCCTTTTCCTTGTCAGATTCAGATGTATTTAAATGACCGTTGCATTATTCAGTGTTCACCATGAACGGAATTAGTTACATAAGACATTGTTGTAATCTTTCTATCTGAACTATGCGTCTATGCGTTTCTGAATTGCTCACTGAATTTTTCTTGCATTGCCTGAACCCCTGAATGAAGCTCAATTATTAGCTGTCAGAAATAGTCAGAAGATAACAGAACTGAAATATTTGCTTAAATATGGAGAAACTTCACGGTTACAAAACAGCTGCCATTGCTCATTGGGCAATCCTTTATAATTCAGATTCACTTCATCAGTTCATCGCTCACCCATCTAAGCAAAACAATTATCATAACTGTACATCTAATCAACACATTCTAATTACTAACTGAATCAAGAAAACAATACCATCTCCAAAATCTACCAAAATTTGTTTAATCCAAACTGGGATCTGCAGCCTCTCCAATCAAGCTGGAGGAACAAAACCCCCAGTGACCGCTCTGAAGATCTCCATGTACCCAATCATGCCAACCAAGACGGCGCCTTTGTCGGCGTCGCCATCCTCGACGACCCAGAGATGCGTGGCCCTGTGCGACAGCATCTGCGCCATGACGGCGGCGAGCGAGCTCGTCGTCTTGCAGGTGAGCACCCTGTTCTTCCGGTGGCTCACCATGATCATGTTCGCCAAGCTCGCCGAGAACCCGATCTTCCTGCTGCTGAATCTCGTCAGCCTCGGCACAGGCATGATCTCGTCCTCGATGCTCCCCATCCTAGCACGCGCGCCGCCGCCGCCGCCGACATTGCCAGCAGCGGCGGCGGCGGCAGTGGCAGCGGGGGACGGTCCGCTCTCGTCGACGCCGGTGGCAAAGTCCATCGACGACATCGTCGCCATCGCCTCCGCGGCGACCACGTAGTCTTTCTTCCACAGCTTGTGCCCGGATATCTCGCCAAGAATCACGTGCGAGCCGTCGTGGCTGGTCTGCACGACGGCGACGGCGCGCGGGTCGGAGGGGAGCTCCCAGGCGGCGCCAATGGCGGGGGAGGAGTCCTCGACGTGGGAGTAGGTGTGGCTGACCGCTCCGAGAGAGGAGATGGATTGCATCGGGATGGGGGCCAGGGCGCCAAGGCAGTTGATGAGGAAGCGGACGATGTCTTCCCGCGTGAGGCAGCAGTATTTGTCGCGGCCCAACGTTGACGGCGACGACGACGACCTGGTGGCCGGCGCCGGCGACGGCTTCCGCGGCGTCCCGGTGATCTTGAGCACGGCCTTGTAGAAGGGCGCGAATGGCTGCTTGTTGATGGCGCATCCTTCCGTGATGTTCTTGCCAACGAGCACTCGCCTCGCTCCCTGCTTCATCAGCTCCACTATTTCTATCAATCTTGAACACAAAAAATCAAAAAAAGAAAAATCAGTCGCAATTAGTAAAAAAATTTTCTGACACGATTTTAAGGATGATCTCATGGATGCATTGCAATGCAGGATATCTAGATCATGAATTCATGGTTGGTGAATGATGGTGACCTCGTGTCGGGCTGGACCTCGCGGACGAGGGCATGCTCGTGGGCCACGACGTCGCCGGCGGGGGTCATGAACGCGGCGGCGGCGCCACCGGGGTGGTTGGCGAGGAAGGCGACGACGTCGATGGAGCTGAGCAGGCCGACGACGCTGGCCGCGGCGGCGGGCGCCCGGTGCATGAAGGCGCCCTCGACGCGCCAGACGGCCACGGCGGCCTCGGCCGACGCCGGGATGGCCGCTGCCGCCGCGGAGAGCGGCGCAGATGCCGGGACGCCCGCCAGCGGCGGCTTGCCGGCGGTGAGGTCGGCGGCGGACGCGCGGAGGAAGACGATGTGGGCCATTCTACGTGTGATGCGATGGTGACCTCTCGTTTTGCCAACCTGTCCCGTGCTTGACGAAGTCAGACCAAGCAGAGAGAAGGCCGTGAGGCTTTTGGGCTCAGTCCTGGATGGGCTTAAGTCAGCTGGGCTGCTTCGTGGGCCGTGGCCCGTATGTACAACAGCCGCACGTTTTTAATCCAACGGTTCGTGACGGCTTGAGGGGGTTCGGAGAAGAAAACTCCGAACCCCTCCGTTGTTTCCCTCCGCGGCTCAAACGCCAGCGCGCGCTGGCGCTCGGTTCGCCAGTAAACGCCAGGAACAAATGCAGCAAGCCAAGGTGAGGTTTCTTCAGTTCAATTACTTCTTTGTTTTGGCAGTTCAGTCAATTTCCTTTGTTTTGGCAGCAAGGTGTCTTCAGTTAATTCATGTATGTGCTCCCTCCTTCAGTCCGCTCGTTCTCTGCACACTGCACACTTAATTTGCAGATGGCAAATTTAAATTTGTTCTTCCAGCCGAGAGCAACAGACAACAACAACAACAGGAGTGTCGGTAGATTTCAGTGAGCCCTCAACTATTTATGACAATGCCGAGCACTTGTGCTATCCAATTAATAATTCAGATACAGGATGGAAATTACACGACTCAAATGAACTGGCAGCTACACTTTGTGAAAAAGCTCGACATCTCCGTCATGGTCGTGTCTCGTCTGATGGCCATAGAACGCTCGGAAAGTGAGAAGAACATGGGGGCTGGGGTGTTCGGAGTTTAATTGTCCGACCCCTAGTAAAAGGCAGTAACAGACCATTCGATCGTAACGCGCCGATGAAACGGCCAAACTACCAGTAGAAGAACAATCTGAATGATTATTTTAAGAAGCTTAATGTTCCTTTTATCAGTTAATTTGTTCATGGGGATCACACAACAGAAATAAGTTTCAGATGGCAGCTAGCTCGTTTTGGTACATATATTCAGCTCACTCCTCAATGTCCTGAAATAATAATCCTAATAATATTATTATTTGCAGTTTTGCATGAAGGATAGCGCGTAGGCTACGATAGCAGAAAACAAAACTTTTCTACCGCGCACACCAGGACATGATGCGAAGATAGGATCATGGATCGTTACCACTAAACACGCAGCGCAGCAGAAGTAGAGTTGGAGAAGCTGGTCCAACCACTCGCACCGAGGTAGTAGTGGAAGTAGTCGATCGCCACGAACAGATCGTCTCCTCCACGCGATTAGCCGCACTAGGAGCAGATCCGATCTGCCGGTTGTTGACGCCAATCTACACCGCAACGAGCAGCGCCTCCATCGGTATCCACACGTACGGGGCTGGAGCACCGATCGCAAGTGTGCTAGCACTCGGGAGCGGCTAGGGTTTGGCTTTGGAGGTGGTGGCTAGGGTTATGCTCGAGATAAACAGTTGAGTTCCTTCCCTCAGCCCCTAACCTCCATATATATAGACCTCTCTGCTTGGGCCTCGTGGACCAAAGCCCAATAGGAGTCTACTCGGATCTCTATCCGAACTGAGTCCACATCCGAATCACATTCGAATGAATGTTCCAACTCGTTAAGCATGCGACCCTGTAGGTTCACATATACTTGGTCGCGACCCGAAAACGCCTTTCCGGTCAACCTGTTAATAGCGGCCCCTAGCAAGGCATATTAACCTCCAAAGTATATGTAAAGATCATATCGGCTGAACCTGTAATGTTCTCATGTACGAATCCCTTTGCCTCACGATATAGATTGAGCTCAAGGCGAGACCTGTGTCATCCTCTTAATAGCTCATTCGTTCTCTCGATTCCGTGATGGATTATAAACTTGTGATTGACTCCTCAATCACCTAACATGACCATACATTTCCATAATCCATTACATCGAGGGGCCCAGAGATATCTTTCCCATAAGGAGGGGCAAATTCTATCTTGACCATTCACATCCCACTACATATTTCATAGCAAACCCGAAGACTACTTTTATAACTACCCAGTAACGGAGTAGTGTTTAGTAATCTCAAAATAAGCTACTACGTATGTTGGGAACCGTGATGATCTCAAGTATAAGGATTATACATAAGCAGTACTTAAGACCAACTGATGACACATAGAATCTCTGCAGTGTCTCATGACGAGTCTATCCAACATATGTTCACCAACATATGTCCATATTATTGATTGGTATTTTCATACCATGATCCATGAGACATGATCATCAATCAATATATATGCTGATCTTTAAATTATATTTGTTCCTCATATGATATACGATCAGGAATCATTTAGAAATAGCATCATTGTAACATTAAGAGTCTCATGAATAAATCACATGCTCATTGATCAAGAATAATAATGTCTATTTCAAGAAACAAAGCAATGAATCATAAACATAGTCTGTGATATATACAATATCCTAATGTTGCCTCTAGGACGTATCACTAACATTGCACTCTGACCATTGCAATGTAAACAGCTAGCCGCAGGGCTGTGTTGGGTAGCTACACCTTGAGACATTATAGTAGAGCTTTTGTGCTGCAACAAAACTGAGAGCTCTAACAAGGCAGAGTGACTCGAGGTAGCATCAGATTCAACGTGAGCTGCAGTAATCTTTTAGGTATCCTTGGTTCTGAGAAGAAGGCACAACATGCGAAGAGGATAATTGAACAGCATCCAATGAGGTCCAGGGATTTCGGTGTTTTGTTCTCCGACCCCAGTAAGCAACAATCGTTGGGTTATTTCAGTGGCTAATGCCGAACGATCTCCTTGAATTTTTATGTTGTTGTCTCTGCTCTCAGCTCCTTGCACTGAAGAGTACTGAAGAATGATCGGCCACTGAAAGTAATTCAGAATGTGACCTTCATTCTATCAGATTAATGAAAGATAACCTCACAAAGAAAAAATAAAGAGGGAACAAACAATGTTATTTTTGAATACACAAGAGACCATCCGACATTTTTCTTTGATCGCCATGTTACACGTTTTGTTTGGCGATGCGTTTTTTTTTGCCTTTAATATCCCTCTCCGCAATGCAAAGATGTTTTTGGTAATTGGTTAAGGGGAGTGTCTAGGCCCATAAAAAATTGATTTTATTTGGAGTTAGTGTGCTATGTTGGTCAATCTGACATATAGTTTTTAACTATATAAAATATAACATTATGCAGGCTATCTTCATGTGTTTTAATTGGCTTCATTCTTAATGTATGATGCTTTCACAGGAACAACAGGATATTATGCGTAGTGGTGTTACTCGCTTGTAATTGGTAGCCAAGACTTTTATTCTAATTTGGATTGTGTAGTACTCACAGAATCACATGCTAAAATCCATGTGATTTTGAAATCAATATTTCAGTTGATCTTTTTATTGGCGAAAGTTGAGGGTTTGTCCCATCATTTTTTTTTTAATTCCTTCATTTTCACTTTTGAGACTTGTTGGTTGTGTGTCTATAAGGAGGCCGGAGATGTAATCTATTTTCATTATCTAAAAAAATTTTATCGGATTAAAAACAATCACAATGGAAAGAAACATGATTACCATAGATGCAATGTGACGATTGATCAACTGATGGCCTCGATCTTCAGAAGAAAGTATACGGGTATCCATGGCGGCGACCTCGCTAGTACGGAGAGGCCGCGGGGGCGTTGCCGTAGAGGAGAGAAACCGGTGGGGGTCGGAGTTTCCGTCTCTGAACCCCCAATCAAGGCCGTTGGATTGCGGAGGAGGCCGGGCCGGGCTTTAGTTAGCTGGGCCGCTTCGTGAATTTCTCTGCTTTTCTTTAGGCCCGCTAGTAGGATTTGACTTATAATCAAAAACAAGATTATAAGTCACTAATGATACCATGCATTAATGAAAAAATTGCACATGTGTGAGAGGTTTTAGCGGTCTGGATACGAAATGCTTGTCTCTCATGCAATGCAACAGCGATGGCCGATGAGGTTGGCCGCCGGCGACGGAGTACGGCAAAGCAGTCCTGGCTCGCTGGGCTCAGTCAGCTGGGCCGGGCTGCTTCATGGCCCATATAGAAATCTCGGATCCTTGAATTTGAGGGGTTCGGAGAAAAAAACGCCGACCCCCAGTTCCTCGCTCTCAAGCCCATATATGTTTGTTGTCTCTGCTCATATATGTTACTCGCACTGAAGAGTGGAGACTGATTGGCCACCGGAAGTAATTCAGAATGCGACCTTCATTCTTTTCTATCAGATAAAAACAATCACAATGGAAAGTCCAATGTAATCGATCCTTCTCGATCAGGACCATCACCGGTGCTCGACCGACCTCACCGCCGTTCTCCTGTACCACGTACGACAACATGGCCATGATCAGCTGCTGGAATTCTGAAATACGTTGGTTCAAGAGCTGTTGCGATGAAGATATCTTTTGCAACCTGCATTTCAATCCCTTGCACTAATGAAGACTGAAGAGGAAAGCCCTGAACTGAAGTTTTCGTTTGTCTGCTTTCAGTTCCTTTCAGTGAAGATGCAAACAGGTGTTCGGATCATAGCGATCTTGAGAAGAAGGCACAACATGCAGAAAAGATAATCGAACAGCATCCAAGGAGATCCAGGGGTAGGAGTTTTATTCTCTGACTCTCGGTAATCAACAAATCGTTGGATTATTTTCAGTGGCTAATGCTGAACACTCTCCTTGAATTTTTTTTTTATGTTGTCTTCTACTCTCAGTTCGTTCCTTGCACTGAAGAGTGAAGACTGATCGGCCACTACAAATACTTTCTCCATGTGACTTTTAACGTTTGACTTCGTCTTATTAAAAAATCATATAAATATCATTTATTTTATTATGACTCATTATATCATCAAATAAAATATAATCTTAACTTATATTTTTACATGTTTATATTAAATTTTTAATAAGATGAATGATCAAACATTGTATGAAAAATCAATGACGTCGTATATTTTTAAAAAGAGAAAATAATTCATAATGCGGCCTTCGTTCTATCACAAAATGGAATGAAACTTAATCACCATAGATCGAACGTGATGATTCATCAACCTTTGGCATCGATTTTCAGAAGAAAGTATAGAGGTATCCACGGCAGCGATGTTGATCAGCGGAAAGGAGACCCGGTAGGGTCGGAGTTTTCTTGTCCGACCCCCATTTCGTCAGCTGGGCCATTTCGTGGGCCGTGGCCCATATGTACCACAGTCCCAGGTCGCAACACAAGCATCAGATCCTAGCCGCACGTTTTAATCCTACGGTCGTGAGGGCCTGAAGGGTTCGGGGAATAAAACTCCGACCCTCTCCATACCTTTCTCATCCTTGCCTGTCGTCGTCGTCGTCCTCGAGATCAGTGACTTGCGGTGGATCTCCGGTGACCGTTAAGTCGCCATCGCCGCCCTTAAACCCTAACACCCGCTTGTGTCTGTTATGCTCGATAATTTTATCGCTTTCTTTGGGATTGACCACCGCTTGCTCCATGTTTGTTCTTGGCCGTTTTCTCTTAGGAAAATTGAAAATTCCTCCGGTGCGAATCAGCCAGTTGGAGAAGAGACGATCATCTGTTCAATCTTGAGTATTTACGATGCTTTAATGATGATTTCGGTGACAAATATTGCTGCTGTATCATTTGCTAGTCCTGAGTGGTTACTGGCTAGGTTACTGCATACGGCTATATGCAGATTACAATCAGCCTGTATATAATCAACATACAGCACCATACTGTGCCATAATGTGCATAAAACACTCGTCATGAGAAGAAAACAAACAAAAACAAAGAGCCCTCTAGTCTCCTGCTATTGATCAGACACCTGGGTAAATAATTCAGAACAAAGAATTGAGCATGAAACAAATTAAAGAGCTCTAATATATGGTCGGCATGAGATGTTCAGAAACACTCGTCAGGTGAAGAAAGCAAACAAGAACAAAGAGCTCTCTCCGATTGATCAGAACAAATGCATTTTCTCAACTTTGTTGCAGAATGCTTCAGATCCTTGCACTGAAGACTGATCAGACACTGGAAAAAAAAGATTCAGAATGTGACTAGATGATTCAATGGGAGCGAATGCATTCACAAGGGAGCTCCATGCAAAATGGAATTCAGACTTTCGGTGCGTATAATCATGTCGTCATTGAGTAGGACTAGTACTACTCTTTGCTAGTAGATTTTAAGCAATGCATCGATCCCTGTGGTTTCGGAATTTTATTCTCCGAACCCCGTCACTAATCATAAACCGAGATTTCCCCGATATTTCTATGGTGACTGGCGTTGTTCTATGGGCCTATGAAGCGGGCCAAGAATCTAAGCCCATGACCGTATTTAGTTTATTCTGCAAAATATATAAAAATCTTATTTATAAATCATTTTTCATCGTTAATAAGCGGTTACGCTTATAATCAATCTGTAGGCAAGAGCTCTATCGCTTGCACGATGCGATTAACGCTCTAAGTATAGCTGGCCGGATATGATCACAGGAGTCGTGCTTACTCCATACCATCTGGAGTAATGTAATAGTACTAGTATTATCCTGTGTCAGGAGGGGGGAAATTAATTAATTAAAGTGGGTTAGGATCGGTGCACGTAATGATCATTACCCTTTCCCTTAATTGCAGGGTTTTCCCGTTGAATATTTTGGGACGGCATTTGGGTTCCAAGTCAGCGGCAGCTCGTGCTCTGGTCGCTGCAGCAAGCAACCATGTCATGTCGATCGATGGCGGCACGGCACCGGCACGCACATGGCTTCCCACGATTCCCGTGCTTCGATCCTTGCAGGTTGCTGCCTTCATCCAAACACACGTTTGCACCGGTGGCCGGCCACCACCCACCGGCTGATCAGAGACGGACGCAGGATTTTAAAGATGAAGGTATGGAGTTATTAAATCGTTGTTCCACAAAAAAAGATTATGTTTTATACTACACTTCTTTAATTTCTACTATCTTGGTTTTTATCCGCATGTTTTCTTCAAACATTCCATAGAGATTTCTGCACTATCATCTTTTTTTCACTAATCTATCACATAAATTCAGATGTGCACATTCAATCACACTACCACCTCTTGACGAATTTCAAATTCCCAGAAAGCAACCGTCAATTGAATCAAACATTAACTATAGAAAGATGAGTTGTGAACCTAAAAAAATACATGATACGAACACACTCAACCTATTGAGCCACTCGGTTGCTTCTCCATTGCAGCTGCTTGTTCTTGTCGTGACCACAAGTAGCACCTATACATGGCTGGCATTGTTCGGTTGTTCCAAACCACAGCAAGGCATGCCAATATGCTCGGTATTCTGGTTGTAAGCCCCATAGAAAAACTAGAGATTCAAGGTCACGAGACGAGGAGCTTTGTGTTGGTCTGCTGGAGCTATTTTGTATCGTGATTTTAGGCTAAAGAATGGTTGTTTTGACTCAACTAATGATATATACATGTAACATTCCTATTAATTCAAAGATTATTTGTCAAAAATTTTGGGGTATAGCTGTACCTCCATGTCCCTTGGTAGACTCGTCCCTGTGGCTGATGCTCCTTGGATGGCGGCGGTGGGAAATAGCCAACCACAACGGTGGTGCATATGCCCATCCGTCATGTATGCACCCCGGTCCATATCCTTTGAAAAATAATTAGCCGCTACTTAAAATTTAAATTTTAAATTTTGGTTTTAAAGTTAATTTTAAGATTTTTTTAATAGTTTTTTTTATGGGAGAATAGCCTATTTGGTCCTTCAACTTTCGCTCTGAGGTCAATATGGTCCTTGATATTTCATTTTGTTCGAACTGGTCCTCAAAGTCTATCTTTCGGTCTACTACAATCCCTAGACCCACTGGAAACACCATGTAGGTATGGCATCTCATCATCTTGTACAAGATCTATATATTGTGAAATACATAATATACCCTTACATACACCATTAGAGAAAAAAAAGAAAAATGTCATACACACTTAAATTTGCTAATACTCAAATATGTCGGTTTATCTATCAATACATGTAACATAATCAATTTTGTGTATATATCAATTCTTGGGACTAGTTGTAGTATTTCCTATCACATACGAACAGACATATTAGACATTTCATCATTCATTTTGCATAAGATGATGACAAGGGCATGTCTACATGGCGCTTCCGGTGGGCCTAAGGTTCATATTGGACCATATGATCACAAAGTTTAAGGATCTGATTGGACAAAATAAAACATCAAGAACCATATTGACCTTAAGGCGAAACTTTAGGGACCAAAGGGGCTATTCTCCATTTCTTTATATTGGTTTTTAGATTGCTAAAAATATTTATATAAGAATTTTACTCTGAACGAGTATTTTTATCGCTAATAATCGTTATGGTACCATTTGAGATAGCTTTAGGTGCGTAGACATGTAAAATAAGAAATTCATTAACGTGTGGTTAATTAAGTTTTAATTATTTTGAATTTAAAAAATAAATTTATTCGACATTCTAAAGCAACTTCTGTATAGAAAATTTTCATACGAAATTCATCTAGTTATAATACATGCTAACAAAACCAATAAAAAAATTAGTTTAATTTATAATCAGGGCATCCTTAATGTTTGTGGTGTAGTGTAACCTTAAGATGAGTATCATGAATAGTGGATCATTATTAAAGCAATACCCATAATGCTATGGTTAGGATTTAGCCATAAGATGGGCCCACATAAAATGAAAAAAAATATTTCAGCTCTTGTTCATGAAGTGAATGAGAGAGAAAAATACTTTCTTTTTGCTTGTGGTAGACCTTAAGAATAAAGTGCACCCTAAGCTAATGCTACTTTCTATAATATATATGGCTCACTTTAGAAGTGTAATCATTGTCTTAAGGTTATCTTTTTCATACATTGTGTTTGCCCTCAGTTCTTGACATCAGCGAACGTGGCAACGGAGGCCGATGCCCGAGAAGAAATTTTCATAGGACTTAAGTCCTTCACCTAGTCCGAAAGATTTCGTTGCTTGTGTGACACGTGTTATGTACGAATCTTAAAAGAACAAGCATGTCTTCCCTATCTTTTCTCTTCAATCTTCAGTGTTTTTGTCATCTTTCTACCTTCGACGAGATGTCCACGTCACACCTGCAGTGTCGATTTCGACATCTCCAGCTACGGTGAGGCTGTGGGGGGGGGGGGGGGGGGGCGCAAGTTCAGGAGCAGCTTCAATGTTAGGCCTTGTTGTGATGGACCAGGACCTGAGGCACCGGCGCAAAACACAAATTAAGCCCATAAAATATGAAAGAAACAAAAAAAAAAGCAGTGGAGCTAGATTTTCAAAATAAATGTTAGAAAATTAGCAGACTGTTTCAGAAGAAGATTAGCAGGAGAGAGAAGTGTTAGGAGAGAGACTTGACATTGCTTTAAGATTCTCACATAACACATATGCGATTATGCGAGCAATGAAGTTTTTTTCCCTGTGCCTGGATTGCGGCTTGTGGGCGCTACCCCTTCTTTTTTGGGAAATTTTTTTTACTCGTGGAAACCGACAAGCTCGGCCAAATCTGGGCATGCATGTGCCACGCGTCGCGCGACGTGAGATCTGACGGTTAACGGTATGCTCTGTTTTTAGCTGGACTACTACTGAGAGAAACGTGGCAGCTTGCTGGACAGGACACGCAAAGCTTCGACTTGGACACATCACCGGTATACGCGAATCTAGAAAACCAAGTAACACATCCTGCGTATAAAAATGGCACGCTTAGATACCAAAATCAGGGACTACCTGGCTGGCTATTTGTAGGCTCTGGCGATCAACTGATCATCTGCAAATTCATCGACTTGATATGTAGTAAGTTGTACTAATCCTTCCCATTCGTGGCAGAAACACACGGAGAGATGGCAATTCTGAAGAGTTGTTCAATTGACAGTGACACGGGTTTCGCCGACGAGATGAGTGAGATCGGCCTCATCGGCGACGATCTCCTGTCGGAGATTATCGTCAGGCTCCCGTTCAAATCCGTGGCGCGCTCCACCTGCGTCTCCAAGAACTGGCGCGCCGCCGTCTCCGACGACTACCTCCGCCGCAGGCTGCCGCTGCTCATGACCACGGTGTACTTCCCCGACGACGACGACGACACTGCCCGCGGCGGCGGAGGTGGTGGCCCGCGGTTCTCGTGTGCAGCGGCCGACGACGACGACGACGGTCACCGCCTCGAGGATTGCGACCTCGGCTTCTTGCAAGAATGCGGCGGCGTTGTGGTCTGCGACGGCTGCAATGGCTTGCTGCTTTGTCGATCGCCCGGCACGCCGGAGTTCTTCGTCGTCGACCCGGTGACAAGGCGGTGGGCGGCGCTCCCGGCGCCGGCGAAGGAGGCGACGCTGTCCGTGCTGGCGTTCGACCCGTCCACCTCGCCGGACTACCGCGTGGTCAACTTCACCGGGTGGCGCGACCGCGGCGCGGCGGTGGAGGTGTTCTCGTCGGCGACGTGGGCGTGGACGACGCGCGACGCGGAGCTCGGCGGCGTCCCGGCGAGCTCGCTCTCCGGCTCGATGAACTACCACGGCGGCGTCCTCTACATCCTCGCCTCCGAACCCGACTGCCTCGTCTGCCTAGACCTCGCCGAATTCTCATCCGCGGTGGTGATCGACCTCCCCGAGCCGGTGGGCGGCGGCGACGGCTGCGTCGCGCATTCCGGCGGCCGGCTGCACTACATCTGCAGCGACGGCGAGCTGCTCAAGATCTGGGAGCTAGACGACCAACTTGCCTCGCGCCAATGGCGGATGAAGCATGCCGTCAAGGTCGAACACTTCGCGCAGGGAGGCTGCAGGAGAGACGAGGTGAGGTTCTTGGCGCTGCACCCGGAGAAGGAGGATGTGGTGTACACGTGGTCGCCATGGAAGGTTGTGGAGTGCGATCTGAGGAAGAAGACGAGCTGCCAAGCTTGGGAGTTTCGTAAGGGCGAGAGGAATCGTGTCGTCAAGACGTGGCTTGTGCCGTCGTCGTGTTACTTATCGGATTGCTTAGCTCATTGTCCTGTGAATTATTGATTTAATTATAATCGGTAAATCTGCTCAATTTTTTTAGTTGTTGCTTGCAAAGTGTAAAGAGAGAGATTGTTTACGCCACCGACGTGTAGCTGGATGCATTGTGTGTGTTCATGTTGTTGTAAATGGAAATGCAATAAATAGTGCAAATTTTGTTAATATATCTTTACCGGATCGAACTCGAGTTGTTAAAATGTTCTAGTTTGATCCAAGATTTGAAGACCAAACTCATATACTTGCTAGATTCATACCGAAAATATAACCATTTCTAAGAATTTAAAATTTATATTAAATATAAGTACTTTTTTAAAAGTGATTTTTTTTTGTCCTTCAAGGGGACATCTCCTCATTTCATGTATGACGTTTAAAAGTCATCAAAACATTTTAAAAAAATTATCAAAATAAATCAATATAGGATATGTCTTCCATAAACATATAAGTTAAAATTAGACTTATATAATTCGAAACAAAAATAATAAATTTGACCATGAATTACATGTTGTATTCATAGTAAAATTTGTTTTTTTTCTACTTGTATAAATTGAGTTTGCAGAGTATAAGTTAAATTTTAATATGCATGTTTACATAGTGACATATCACATATTGATTTATCTTACTATTTTTTTAATTTTTTTATGAATTTTTAAGTGATATGTAAAAATAAAAAAAAAGATATCCCCTTAAGGATGAATAGAGTTTTCCCTACTTCGACTACTTTCTAATATCAACAAATTACAATAATCTTTCATTACATTTTTTCACCTACCTAGAAAACCATTTCTCACCTACCTTAACCTTAATTTCTACTACTAAAACTCCTAAAATCAAACTCCACTGCATTTTAGAACGCAGGGAGTAGAACAAGAATACAATACTTAGAACAGTGAAGTGTGTGAACTTCCCTAATTATTTGACTTTTTCTAGCCATCAAATCAAATGTCAAATGTAAAAGGAAATAGCAGAGAAAAATTGGCTAGCTACACTACTACAGAATATGCCATAAGTGCCGGTTCGCAAGAGTTCATAGGTGCCGGAATTTCTTCCGGCACCAATTGGTCGGCACCAATAGAAAATGCCGGCACCTATGAACCCTATAGAACCGGCACCTATAGATTCGCATGAGCCAAAAAAAAGAGCCGGCTCAAATCGAGCCGAACTCAAAATTGAAATCCCCAAATCCCCAAATCAAAATTAAATTGTCACCAAGATAGATTGACATCACAGGAACATATTCAACAACAAAATCATATACAAATTCACAAATATATTTACAGATACATCCACATCAAATATTCACTGATTCACACGTTCACATATGCATTCACAAATTCATTCACACTTTCACAGGAAGGAGAGGCTGCCGCTGCCATCCCGGCGCCGAGATCAGTAAGAGAGAGGAGGGTGAGAGATGGCGAGGGAGAGGAGTAGGGAAGACGACGGGGGATATACTAACCTTTAATGTCGCCGGAGCTACCTCGAGCGGCCGCCAGAACCCTAGCCTCTTCCTTCCCGCTGGCTGCGCCGTGCTGGTTTCGCCCCTCGGCCCCCCTGCCTTCCCTCCCACCGCCTTCCCTCCCCCCAGATCTGGCGGTCAGTAAGAGAGAGGAGGGTGTCGCCGGCACCACCGGGTCGCCATCGCCTCCCCGTCTTCCCACCCACCGGGTCGCCGTCGCCACTGATGGAGAGCGAGAGAGGCCGCCGGGCCGCCGCCGCCTCCCCTCCCAACGGTCCGCCAACGGAGAGGGAGAGAGATCGCCGGGCCACTGCCGCCTCCCCTTCCAACCCGCGCGCCAACGGAGAAAACCGAGAGAGTGAGGGACATCGATCTGGATCGGATCAATCTCCTCGCGTGGCTGGTGGCTGGCCTTATCTCCTCGCGTGGTGGGCCCCTCCAGCTGGGCTCCGACCGGCTCGGCTCAATTCTTTAGGTGCCGGTTTTTTTAGAAAACCGACACCTATACTATATTATAGGTGTCGGTTTTTAATTAACCGACACCTATAATATAGTATAGGTGCCGGTTTTTTTAAAAAACCAGTACTAATAGTATTGGTGTCGGTTTTTAGTTGTTCAAATATGTCGGTTCTTTATTTTTTATCACGCAGAAGGTGGGAACGCTTAATAGGTGCCGGTTTTTGTTGAACCGACACCTATTATGCCGATACCTATGCATGTTTTTGTAGTAGTGCTAGCGGAGGCAAGCTGGCATGTTTGCTCGCCACCCAGGCAGCTCATCAAACCTGACGAGAAACCAAGCAACCAAAACCTGACGACATGGTGCTCAGCTCCCAGCTTCCACGAGATCACGATCTCCTTCTTCCTCATGTCACAGCTCGCCACCTTCCCCGCCGACGCCGAGAGGTACACCACGTCCGCCATGTCCGGGTGGAACGCCAAGAACTTGACCTCGCTTGCCGCCCAGCGCCCGCCATTGATGGTCATCTCGTTGACACGGATGGTGTTCGTCAAGATCCATTGGCATGAGCCCGGCGAGGCGCCATCCCCGCCGTCGAGGGCCCAGACCCTGAGCCGCTCGCCGTCGCACTTAGCGTAGTGGAGCCGGCCGCGGGAGTGGCCGAGGCGCGCGCCGGCGTCGACGTCGTCGGGCAGCCGGGGGGCGAGCCCGCACAGCACCATCGTCGTCGACATCGTGGCGGCGAGATCCATGAGCACGACGCGGTCCGGGTACGCGAGCACGTGGAGGACGCCCCCGCGGTAGTGCGTGGTGGGGGACAGCGACGAGGCCTCGACGCCGCCGAACACCGCGTCGCGCTCCGCCCACGCGCCGGTCTCCGACGAGAAGACGTCCAAGGTGGCGCTGCGCTCCTGCCACGCCACGAAGCAGACGACGTGGTAGTGCGGCGACGGCGAGCCGCCGCTGTCGGCCGGGTCGAACGCCAGCAAGGGGAGCTGCGCCTCCCTCCGTGGCACCGGCAGCGCCGCCCACCTCCTCGTCGCCGGGCAGGCGACGTACAGCACCGACGCCGCGGAGAGCGACCTGTACAACAGCAGCCCCTCGCACGCGTCGACGACCCTCGCCGTCTCCACCAGCGGGAAGAAGCTCATGTCGCAGTACTCGAGGCCACCAGCGCCGGCGCACGCGGTGGCGTACCTCGGCTCGCCGCCGCCGCCGTCGCCGTCACGTGGCGCGTGCACGAACAAGCCGGCGGGCAGCAGCGGGAGCCGGCGGCGCAGGTCGCCGCCGGAGATGAGCGCGCGCCATGAGCGGGAGACGCACTTGAATCTTGCAAGCGACTTGAACGGGAGCCTCGAGAGAATCTCCACGAGCAAATCGTCACAGAATTCCATTGCAGACGAGTTGGCTAACGAAAACATGTCACAGCACGCAGGATACATAAATATCATTGATGCAGAATGAACAGAGACATGTACAATTAAGGGAGCCCACTACCCTCAGATTAATAATAACATGATTACACAAACAGTATCTTAATTTTTAATAATGGAAATAGCTTTAGCTTACCGTCCTCGACACACAACCAATATGTTTTTGTTAATGAGAAGAAGAAAAAGGAGGAGTTTTCTGCATTTTTTAGAGTTGGCAATCAGAAGATTTAGCTGGGCCATATATATACTTTTAAATATATCTGCATTATACCAATTCAAGTCAGGTCAAGTTTTTCAATGAACAATTTAGGGAAGAAACAATCAGCAATTTTGTGATCTGCCCTATTAATCCAAGCTTCTTCAGACCTGTCACCATCGAGGAAGTCAGCTGGTTTTGTTCAATGGATTAATCACACTACGTGATATGGCTGGCAGTGGCACATACATATGGGCTCCTTTTTGCTATTGTTCTTTAATTAGATCAATGCCAATTGTCAAAGAGAAGAAATATAATGGCACCCTTTGGAGAAGTTTTTCATGTTCTATGAAATTCCTTCGAATTAATTCGCCATACCAAATAAGTAACATACATAGGAGTTATTATTTTCGATTAATTGTTTATTTTCTATTTTTCTTAAAAAATCTTCAATCCAAGGGAACCCTAAGAGTGGTGGCATAGTGCTAGGAGCGTTTAACTCTATAATCTTACACACTTCATCTCATAATAATTTAATTTTTGGTTTCTCTCATTTATCCCAAAATAATTTTATCTTTAAGTAATCATTGCATCAGAGTTTGTGAAAAGTAAAAATTAACAGTATTGAAAGTAGATAAAGTGAGGAATAGTAACATTGTGATTTGATAAAATCGGGGTATTCTAATCTTTTTAGTTTTGTATTGGTATGTATGGGATATGTAAAAAATAAACTTATTTTGGAGAAGAGGGAGTTGTTAATTGATTTTATCGGCTAATGCCGGTTGGTTAGGAAGGGATAAAATTCCACTGGTTTTCTTTCCTAACGAGAAACAAACTAAGAGATAAAATCTGTTTTTGTGTGATCGGTACAAATCGGATTCGAATTTAATTGGAGATAAACCTTGAGCCCCACCAATGTTGCTATAAATAAGAAAGAGGAGAAGAGACAAAGGTGAGTCTGAACTTTCTCTCTATCCCTAAACCCTAAACCAATTGCTCGATCGGTTAGACATTGGAAGGGGTTTGTTAGGTTTCTCTATGTACTTTCTTTTCTTAAAGAAGAAAGTAGGAGAGTCGAAGGTGAAAAGCAAAGCAAGAAAAATGAATCTTCAATTGCTTCATCATCAGGTCAGTAGATTGAATTTCGCAACTAGAAGTTGATTGTTTATAAAATAAAGTAATAAGGTCCTGTAATTTAGAACTCCAACAGGAGTAACTCCTAAAATAAACACAAAGTGTTTATGCGCCTAATATGAAAAGCTTTGAGGCCTGAACCTACAAAAGGCTAGTCATAAAAATACTTTAATAGTAATATAAGGTTTTTCTTCTCCATAAATAATCACGTGGTGTGTTTTTCAATATATATGTATGTCACCTCTATGCCGTCAAATACTATTGTACCAGTTTATACGTGTCAAAAAGTTATCATGTGCATGTCCATGTCAATATGTCATTATAAAATATTGCGCGTCCAAAGTATTGCAAATCAGCTGGTACGGATTATGATTTTTGTAGAAGAAATCTGCAGTTATTACCAGATAACTTGTTCGCCTCAGCGTCCTGTGAATTCAAGCAACATTGGCTCTTCTTTCATTCTATTGTCTGAAAAATATATAGGCGGCGCTAAACTTTTTTTTAATTGTAGTCCACACCATAAATCTCAATACTAAATCACAAATGGGGACCATCAAGGAAAAACAATCGAGAAATGTAAGATATCAAGTTGAAAATTTGTGGGCTTTGATGGTTACCTGGTGCTGGCCCAATTACATTCTTGGGCTTTCCTTGGAAAAGAAGTAGCATTCATGACTTGCAAATTCCACTCATAGATCTCAAGATTCATTCTTGAAATCAAGTAGTCAAGCCTATGGCAAATCCTTGTCGCTATGTAGTGGAAACCCTAGGTTCTACTTTATACCACATTCATCGAAGAAGATGAATAAAAACGGGTCTAAAGCGGCTATGATAAAAGTGACAGAAAGTTTCCTTTTAAAACTATTTTTCCATCCAAGGCGGAGCTGGAACACACGGCTGTGTTCGTTTCTAACTGAAAGGACATGATAAAAATTTTTATTCACGTGGCACGTTTTTCAAACTGTAAAACGATGCGTTTCGTGTGAAAAATTTTTATATGAAAGTTACTCTAAAATATCAAATAAATCCATTTTTTAAGTTTGTAATAATTAAAATTCAATTAATTATACTTTAATGTTATCTCGTTTTACGTGAAACACTTAATTTTTATCTTCATTTTATTTTCAGTTTATCTTTATCTTTATTTTCAGGAGATTCAAACACCATGTGGTGTGCCACAAACTAAAATTAAGGTTACAAAGATGGTGATTGAGGAACATAAAGCTAGCGATAGGTCAAATATATCATGCCAAAAGTGTAGGTGCTCAATTTAGAACTTTTTTCCAAAGAGTTGAGTGAATTTCTTACAATTTGGGCCTGTTGGCTCTATTATTTTGGAGTAACAAATAAAATGGTCGGTGGTATAGTGCTGGGAGCGTTTAATACTATTAATACTTTAATCTTAACTCTTAAGATGAACACAAAGTGCCTATTGTACCTAATATGAAAAGTGTGGAGTCCTGAACCTACAAAAGTTGTAAAATATTTATATTAATTATACTTTGTATGCATACCGCTTTCCTTCTTCATAAGTAATCACATTATGTGTTTTTAAATATACTATAAAAAATACCAGTGCGTTGCAACAGGTGAAAACAATTTTTACGATTGATAAAAACTCTATCAATTTAATCGACAAACCGAAACCAGACAAACAAAATAATAGCAAGACAAAGTTAGAAATCATATATAGCATTGAATCGAGTTTCGCGTGTTTCATGCGTCATCACACGAAGAATCCCTTATGTACAACTTTTCATAGCCTCACAAGTCGATCAGATGGCTATTCAAAAAGTTGACGCATATGCATTTTCTATACCTCATGGTTCAAGGATTGAAATTTTAATTATTCAATTAGTAAAAGTTTTTTACTGTAGATAAAAAGCATTTGCAAAGTAACAAACTTACCGCATACACACCTTAAACAATGATAAATTCAAAGGAAAAATATTTATGAGGAGAAAAATTTAAAAGAGAAAAAAGAAGGAGAAAAGAGAAATTAAAAGAAGAGGGAGATGATCAGGATTATCAGGAGAAAAAAATAAAAATAAAAAAGGGAGAGAAAAAAGACGTCAATCAGGGGAGGGACGCACGTGCCGAATGGAGGCACGCGAGATGAGGCAACGAGATGGTGTGGGTCAGTTGGATTGGGTTGGGACTTGGGAGAGGGAGGGGTTGGGTTGAGATAGTGGTGTATAATAGTTATTCTAGACTCACGTCAAATTAGATACGGATGACATATAATCAACTCAAAAACCAACTCAAACATGGATGACGTACCAAAATTCTGACGAAAATATCTTTAATTTTTATAATATAAGTAGAGATAGAGAAGAGAAGCGAAGAGATAGGTCCCGTTTGTTTCTACTGAAAAGTTAGATGAAAATTTTTATCCGGGTGGTACGCTTTTCAAACTGCTAAATATTGCGTTTCGTGTGAAAACTTTCTATATGAAAGTTTGTCACACCTCGCCCCTGCGCCACTGTACAAATGGCAACGAGGAGGGCATGACGCAGGAGAACGGTGAACCGCTTTCCCACGGAACCGCAAAACAGGTACCAGTCCCAGGATAACGATGCTGGTACCAGCGGTAACATGATGAATCAATGCAAGATTTAAATAAATACAATATACCTTTACGTTGCAGCTTCGGGTAATCCCTGAGTTGCAACCTCCAATCAGAGTCAGCAGCAGCGAAACTTAGCGAAGCTAGGACACCAAATCCACCGGTAGTAGTTTGGGTTTAGGGATGAAACTCCAACCTTCAATTTCTCCCTGAACTCAAGCCAAGAGGAGAAAAACAACAACAATGGGGGATTGAGTACTTTCGTACTCAGCAAGCCACTAGGAAATGTGTACATGCAAGCATCAAAGACAGGCTGAGTTTGTTTAGCAAATCATTTTTAAAACACTTTTCCTTTTAAATGTCTAAGTGTAGGCTTTCAAAGTAACTTTCCCTTCGGAGAGAGAGAGACGTCTCACCTCAATCCGTCCACGAGTTGCTTTGCAACGACTCGAGCGGGAAAGTCAAATTTTAGCATTCATAGCACTTCCTTCTTTATTAGCTTCTTTTCACTTTCAAAATATAAACCAACATTCTCTTCAACAATCATCCGTTAACCAAGTCTCAAGGTTAACAACTCCGGGTCCGGTCCTCTCGACCTGCCAACCCAAACTCGGCCATCTCGGCCCCTGAACCGGCCCTCTCGGCCCTATGGTGCCAGACGACACCCCAGGTCACACAGGCCTGTTCCCAACCACGAAGGCTGGCCGTCCGTCACAAAGAAGGACTCTGGTAATGGTTCCCATTCCACGAACCAATTTATTAAATGAGTTTTAAAAACAAATCTACGCTATGGGCATCACCTCACATTCGCCCTTGACCGTGGGCACGGCTGTTCGAACAGTTCAATCAAACCTCTGCAGAGATTGTACGCTTTTCCCACAAGACACGAAGCTTACACCGATACTGGCCGGTATCGGAAGTTCGTGACAAAGCCTTTCTCTAACCAAACCATAAATGTCCCGTGTCCCACAGATGGGTGGAATCTCTCCACCAAGCATCAGGCCAACTTTCAAGCCCTCATCTACTTAGGCCCCACCGTATGGACCCCCGACACATCCCCACTACAGGAGATTGCCGTAAACTCCATCATACCGGTGCTCCTCACCTGCTAACCTGCTAGACATCTATGTTTTAGCTAGTTACTCATCTAGGGGCATCCCATTCTACCCATGTGGTCGTACTGTGAGATGCTCGGATGTAAAACCCAAAGGAATCGGTCCTTATGCGCGACTACGAAACCAAACCACACAGGAGAGGATTCGCACCGCAAGTTTTCTCCCATAAAACCTTTTTATTTTTCAAAGTCACCGACTCCCCGAGTCGGGTTTTATAAACCTTTCACAACCCAAGTTTTTCCACATCGATAACCATACATAAACCTGACATAAACAAAAGGTGCAAAAGGATACCTACGCCCAGAGAGCGTAAGTATTGAGGTACTGCTGTGGTGGAGCGACAAGGGTTAAGTTTAACAAGTTCCTACGGAAAATAATGCAACTACATAGGTTGGTCCGTCGGTCGTGTGCTCGTAGACCGATGGCCGATCAAAATAATTGTGTACGCTAAACATGCAAATTTGCAATCAACACATTTTATAAACTAGGAGCAATATGATCGAAGAGTGGCTTGCCTTATTGTTGGTCTTCAAATCTTCGAGAAAATCCGCGTCAGCTGCACCTCCAAAACGTCCACTACGCGATCGAAAAGAGAAAAACATCCAAAACCCTATAAAGTAGATAATAACTATTATAAACTAATTGTGCCATTGGGTAGACCTCATTTTTAGAAAGATTAAGGAAGTTGAACGGAGTCAAACGGACTTACGGTTGGGAAGATACGGATTTTGGAGTATTACTAGATTTTCTGAAATGTGGAAGTGAACTTATTAATTTGGAAAGGAATATTCCCAAAAATATTCCTTGGCTGTGATGTTAAGAGGGAAGAATCATGGACTTCATTCTGGGAAGGCTTGGGCTTTAGCCCAGAGATGAAGGAGGGATTCAATATAGACTTCTAGGGATTAGCTTGAGGTGTAAAGGAATGCAAACTGAACTTTTATGGAGAAAGGGGCTGGTGGATGGGTTTTGGCCCGAAGGATGTAACGTGGACTTTTAGGGGTCCATTCTTGGGCTTGGCCCGAGGAACAAAAGGGATGTTTTACGGACTTGTGGATAGAGTATTAGGTCGGTTGGCCCAATGAAGTGGAGGGGCAAGATGTAGACTTCGTAGGGATTTTCATGGGGCTTAGCCCGATAACGAGAGGGAGGAATTGTTGACTTTTTGGCGAACTTTATGGGCTTTGGCCCGACAAAGAAGAGGGACGTCATATAGACTTTTCCCGAGTCTTTGGGTCCGCAGGGAGAGAGTCAACCTAGTGGGGCCTACCGGTGGGTCCCACCTTCTTTTCTTTTTTTCTTCTTTTTTTTCTTTTTCCCTTTCCTTCTTCTCTCTCCTTCTTATCTCTTTCTCATTCCTATCCTTCTCTCTCTCTTTTCTCTTCTTCTGCTGCTGCTTCCCGAGCGGAGGAGAAGGCGGAGCGCCGGCCGGGGAAGGCGGGGCGGCGGCGGCTGGTGCGGCTTGACGCATGGCACGGCAAGGGCGGCAGCACGCGGCGCGCGGCCGGGAGGCGGCCTGGGTTGCGGCCGAGCGGCCGGCTCGGCAGCATGCCGCTAGGTGGCGGCCAGGCAGGAGGAGGCCGGGGCGACGGCACGCGACACGGCCGGGGTGACGCATGCTGCAGCGCTACGGGCTCGGCCGGGGCGGCGCGGTGCGGCTGGTGCGCGGCAGCGCGTGCGTCGGCCACGGCGCTCGGCCGGGAGGCGGCCGGGCATGGCGGCTCCCTGGCATTGGCTCGGCCTGGGCGACGCCCGTCAAGACGGCTCGGGGAGGGTGTGTGAGCCCCCGGTTTTGTATACCGGGAACCCCATGTGTATTACAATACCATTCCCTGGATCAGTAGATGGTACACACATGGCACAGTTGTATATCTCAAGCTGACATCGTCTTACAGGTCTTACAATATATTAATAATACAAGGGTAGCCCAAATGGAACCCGAATAGACCAAGCATGGTCGATAGCAACACAAAATACCAAAACAACTAAATGAAGTAGCGGAAGCGAAGCAGCGGCGGTCCATCTTATCCCACACGCATCGACTGGTGAACCTAGGTCCCTATTCCACCGTCCTCGGTAACTCCTTGCCAGCATAGCACATGTACAGGTCGACACCAACACCTTTCTAAAAGATGTAAATAAGCAAGAGTGAGTACCAACCGTACTCAGCAAGCCACCACTACAGAATGCATATAATGTTCATAGGGGTTCAAGGATGGCTTGGTTTATTTGCATAAAGCTAGTTTTCACAAATCATTTCACAAACCTATGCCACAACAGTTTTAACTGAAAACCACGTTAAGTTGAAGTTATCATTAACCTGCGAGGGTTCATCCACCTTCCCCAAGCCTTGCTTGGTCCGGTTTACCCTCGCATCCAATTTCCACAATTTTAACCACTATGACCTTTTTGCATATCAGGCAAGGTCACACCTTCCACACCCATCATATTTTAAGCAATATTACAAATTGACGAGGCTAGTCAAGAGTAATACAAGTCCCGGCGCTCATTAACCGCGAGCACGGCTATTCGAATAGTTTAGTTTACTCACACTGCAGTGGATGTACGCTTTTAATCCCACACTCCGTGACGCACCCAACACATGAGACTTGTCACGGCCCGGTTTTTCAGTTACCCTCGCATGGCGGCACCCGCTCCAAGGACTATGAATCCCCATTGCACCCCCGGCGCCACATTCCTACCTCGAGCCGGTTGTGAGGGGAGTCCTGGCGCTCCCGAGATTGAAGGTTACATCATACATATATAAAGCTTGACGTCATTAAACCACACACTTCCACATTTCCATACCGATATCCAGAACCTACCATGTCTGGGGTGCCACCCCACGAGAATAACCTAGTCCACCGGGTCTAACCCCACTCAAGAAGTGTGGTCGTACTCGGTTCGTTTCCTGCTTAGCTTCTTGACTCGGTCCTTAACTGACCAGGGTCGGCGGCTTACCGTTCCCAGAACCACCCATATTCTATCCGTGCCGCCCCAGTCGAAATCACTTTTGTTTAATTAAGTTTTTGGGTTTTCACAA
>BDMV01000008.1:36411278-36500254 GCA_008326285.1 Oryza officinalis | reverse complement strand
AAATGCCTTCAACCCATTGCCTTTGCCTAGCGGTGTTCCAGTGCTCATGTGCTGGTGCGGTGATCCTTGCAAGGTAGCCAAGTCCGATGAAGAGGAGACGTACATGCAGAGATACTGGATGTGTGCCAATTTTGAGTTTGAGCCAACACCTGACATACGCCGCATTAACTTAATGGTGAGGAACTGATGTTTTGTAATGATTATTTGGTGTATGAAGTAGTCTTCAACAACTTATTTGGTTAGTAAACATTGCATTTGTTGTAGACCCCTCCACCGCTATGTGATTTTGAGCAGTGGATCGACACCGAGATCAAGCCGCAAAACAAGGAGCGTTTGGAGTACATGCGGCAATGGGATGCAGAGCGCAAGGAGAAGATTGAGCAGAGACGCAAGGAGGAGGCCGCAGAAAAAGAGCACAAGGCTGAGGCGGAAAGGAGGCGTGTTGCTGCGTACAGGGAGGAGCGAGAGCGGAAGCTTGAGCGTGCGCGGCGAGCGAAGGCAGCAATGGAGGAGAACCCCGATGCACAGAGGAAGGGAAAGTGGCCTCGTTGCACTCAGTAGTATGCACGAGTTGGTAGTTGTATGGTGTTAGGGTTTAGGCCGGCCTTGTTTCGCTAAGTGGGTAGGAACGTGTTCCATCGGTTCGTGGGATCTCCATATCTATCCACTCAACGAATTTGCAGACCCAACGATATGCCTATGTAACATGTTATCATTATGTACGATCAAGTTAGCGTTCTGCGTATTCAGAATTGGTACTAGAAATTGGAGCACATAAGTCATACCCGATCCATGTTGCCACATTGGAAGAATCCAAATGTGGCGCTGAGGCTGGCGCGGGCGGCTTCGGTGAGGCGCTGAGGCGAGAGAAGATAAGAGAGAGCGAGAGAGAGGGAGGCGTTTTTATTTGGAGCGGCTTTAGTGAGAACGGACACCACGGTTCCTTTCTTTTTAATATGGTATAGATACACTACAAATTTAGGTTTCTGCAAATTTTCGGAGCTATCCAAAAGATTTTCGGAATTCGAGAAGCAAAATAAGATTCTGTATATTTTTGGAGTTGTCCGAAAATATTTTTCGAAACTTTCGAAAATGATAGTGTAGTCATTAAGTTTATGAAATTTTTCGGAGTAGTTCTCTTTTGGAATTTTTGAAAAACGCGTGTAAACTCGGGAAGTTGCAGTGCAAATTTAAAATAAATAAAACCTAATTATCATATACTAATATTTTTTTACATGTCCTTATTTACTTCTCATCTTAATCTGATCTTGCTCGATGATCAGTTGCTTCTAGCTAGCTTTGGTTTGGTCATGGGACACGTATTTTTTCAGGAAGTTTCTTCTTTCTTTCTTTCGAACTCAACGTTGATCCATCTAGAAGATATGCACGTACACGTACACACACATACCGTACTGATGATGCACAGTCTGTTGCCACATGAGCTAACCAGGGTTTCAATTACCGCCGGGGCCGCGGTTACCGCGCCCCGGCGGTAAGCACGGTTACCGCACGGTAACCGCGGTAACCGTGACAAACCGCGACAAACCGTACAAAATTTATCAAAAATTCAAATTATTTTTCAAATTTATTTGAATTTGACGCGGTTACCGCGGTTTACCCCTTACCGTACCCCCGCGGTAAGCGCGGTAACCGCGGTAACCGCGCGGTTTACCGCGGTAATTGAAACCCTGGAGCTAACCGAAGGGGCAGGATGTTGCCGCCCTTGCAGAGGACGGCAAGCCCCTCGGCGCACTGCGGCCCGTGCGCGCCGTCAAGACGCACACGGCGCCGTGTGCCACGTCGGCTTGCCGCCCTTGCAAAGGGCGGCAGGGTCTAGTTTTGCAAATTTTTTCGGCGCTATAATATTTCTGTAAATATTAAAAAAAAAATCTAGAAACAAAAAAAATTCTCCCCCATACTGAGTGCGTCTTTGCCTCGCCTCTTGCTTCCTATTGGGTTGGGTATGGGCTTGCCAGCCCGTTTTGTCCATATTTTCATTGCCTACAAGCACTTGAAGAAAACCCACTGGGTTCTGTGAACAGCCCAGAAAAGAGTAACAACCAGCCAATATATCCGGCGTTTTTTTACGAATTTTTAGCATTTTTAATTTTTATTTTTTAAAGATTTGCAAAAATAATTTTAGGTTTGAAAATATTACAAATCTAATCTCCAATCGCCCACCAGGAGAGCGAGATTTAAAAATCGCCCTCCCAAAGGGCGATTTTGCTGACGTGGCAGATGGCCGTTGGGCGCCGTCTGCCGCGTCGCGGTTTTTATGCGAATAAGTCCCTTATCGCCCTCTGCAAGGGCGGCAAGCGGATCGCCTGCAAAATTGCCAGGGCGGCCGCCCTTTGGCAGGCGGCCCCCCTACATGAAAAAATCGTGACAATTTTGCAGGTGGCCCCCTTGCCGCCCTTGCAGAGGGCGATAAGGGACTTATTCGCATAAAAGCCGCGACGCGAAACCCTTACTGTCATTGAAATTTGCTAACAAAACTTATCAAATGCAGTGCAGAAAATCTGAGTGATGAATGGCTCCCTCCATCTGCACAAAATTTGTATGAGAAAACATGAAGAGGAAGAGGAAAACAAAACTAATCAGTAGGTTACAATATCCATTGACACAAAACTAAGCTATTTGTAGCTGACAAAACTAAAACAAAATCCAGGGCTTAGACATAACAAAACATAACCTCATTTAACTTTAATTCAAATTTGCTTACAAAACTAATTTTCAGTGATAACAAAACTACTTCTCCATAAAGTTAATTAACATAACAGAACCTTCATTAATCATGATATTAATCTATCTTGATTAAAATTTTCAGAAATTTTAAAGTGACAAAACTAACAGACAACCTTTTTCATGTTCAGACATTGAAGAAAAAAATTGCAGTGCTTAGACATAACAAAATATAACCTCATTTAACTTTAATTCAAATTTGATTACAAAACTACTCATTTTCAGTGATAACAAAACAACTTCTCTATAAATTTAATTAACATAACAGAATCTTTATTAATCATGATATTAATCTATCTTGATTAAAATTTCCAGAAATTTTAAAGTGACAAAACTAACAGACATAACCTTTTTCATATTCAGACATAGAAAAAAATTTGCAGTGCTTAGACATAACAGAACATAACCTTATTTAACTTTAGTTCAAAATTGTAGGTGACAAAACTAAGTTATGTTAGTAGAAGATAGAACTGACAAAAACTATGTATGGCTAGTAGCTGACAAAACTAAGTTATGTTAGCAGATGGCAGAACTAAAAAAACTAGATATTCTTAGTAGCTGGGTAGAATTCAATACTAACAATTAAGATAAGGAAGTTACAAAGGGGAAAAAAATTGTCAAACCTCAAGCACCCCTGATTCTCCTGTGTGCTGGGTAGAAAACAATACTAACAATTCTTGTTTGGGATAATGTGTGCAGCCCAATTCCCTGAGACTTTTTGGACAAACCATATGCTTTGAAACATAAAGATTAAAAAAAACAGCAAAAAAATGCTTTGCCGTTCACAGAATGCTGCTTCTCACATCAGAAGTCTATTGGTCAGGTACTTGCAAAATGAAATGCTAGTCTGACAAACTCTCTCAACCTCCACAAATCCATTCTCCTGTGCAGCAGATCTAAGGAGAATACACAAAACCTTTTATTTAGCGAGCTGTCACAAACCTCCTAACTCCATCCCCACTCCCCAGCAAGAGATTAGACTCATTAGTGGGGAAAAAAAACAGAATCATTACATCTATCAGGCTGTCATGGTCATCAACAAAAGCTAAATGACAGGGGGCCAAAAAATTAAGGTGACTCACCATGGGAGTTTCCATGGTCACCTCGCTGATTGCCGCTGGAAATTTTGTGGCTGCCTTGCCACCAGCCGCAACAGCCCACCTCGCCGAATACGCTGGCTGCCGCTGCCTATGCGGCTATGCCATGGCCACTTGACCTCGCCAACCGCCGAGGAGCCTCATTGAATGTTGCCACAGGTGGCCAACTCACCAAGTGCCAAGACGTCGCCTTCTCGGTAGCCGACGAGATTCCCCGGCAAGGACGGCGGAGCTATCGTTTGGGGATTCCGCTTAAAGAAGAAGAAAAAAAAAGGTGCGCTCATTGAGACAAAAAAACAACGACGACAAAGCGGGCGTGACCTGGACATCTTGAGACAGATTGAGTGGTTAGAAATTTGAGTGCAAACCCAAAAATTTTCACGCGAGTGATGAATAGCAAATCCCTACAAGTTATATTCAAATATTCAGACGCTAAGGCTCCACAATAAAATATTTCTGCACTCCTACTTAATAATACACCTTTGAAAGAAAAAGAAAATCAAGAGAGAGTGATGGACATAGCAGGCCAATAAATAGCAGTACCCTTGTATGAGGAGAACAGAACAACATAATATGATATAGGGGAGGGCTAATGTGCGGGTGATCGCCCACGGCGATCGGGCACCCCCGTTCCCTTGACGCGCATGCACCTCCCCCCTTGCTCCCCTTCCTACTGCACCATGAATTTCAAACCATTTAAAAAACAAGTTAGAAAAAAAAGAAAATAGAAAAAAATCTAATACCCTTAAAATATATTCATGTGCATAGACTTTATACTTATAAATATGTACAGTAAACTTTATACATATAAACTTTATGTATAGAAATATTCTATATAAGAAATATTTGAATCCGAATTTAAATTTGAATCAGGTATATAAACTTTTGACCTATAAATTTTAGGTGTGTGAACTTTAGATGTATAAATTTTAGGTATATAAACTTACCCAAAAAGAAAAACTATATGGTGCAAAAAAAAAAGAAAGTGGTGAAAAAAACGAGGCGATCGATCGCTAATTAGCGATCCCCTATGATATACTAGTATAAATTTTCAAGTAGCAAGAAGGCTAGCAAGTTAAAAGAGAAAATGACTAGCAGCCTAGGAACATTTTACCATCTAACACGTAACTACTTTAGTAGATCACTGGTCACAAAATTATTCTTAATTAGTACTCCCTCCGTTTCATATTCGTTTTGACATTTTTTCTAATCAAACTTTATTAAGTTTGACCAAATTTATAGTAAAATTTTGCAACCTCTAAAACACCAAATTAGTTTAATTAAATTTAATATTGAATATATTTTGATAATATGTTTATTTTGTGTTGAAAATACTATGTTTTTTTATAAACTTGGTTAAACCTAAATAAGTTTGATTTGGAAAAAAGTCATAACGAATTATAATATGAAACGGAGGGAGTACGTGATAGATACATCACAAGTTTGAGAACACAAAGACCACCCAATATAAATCAGGTGACAAATAGTTAAATTAGAATCGTGATCATACATGTTTGACGTTGACTACAGACTATATAACACATCTTGAAATTGCAGGCCATCATCTCCAAAATACATAGCAGCAAGTTGTACGACTGTAAACCAAGGCTCAGGGGGGGCAGTCATCAAATGTGAAGAGTGAAATGAATATGCTATATTCACAGAAAGCAGTTAAATTTGCACCTAAAATGATAGACTTGCTCCAAAATGACATAATGTCTTGGCATCATCATGGCCACATCTTGGCAATGGTGTTGCGCAGCTCGTCTCGTCCATGGGCTCCATAGGTGCTGCAATGACATAATGTCCTCGATAAGAAAGTGTGCTACACAACATAAAAAAACAGAACATTCCCCTTTAAATCAAATATAATGCACCAGTTGTGTCCAATGTGTGCCTCATCAGATTTTAGGTGACAAACAACATTTTTACTCCAAAGGGCTATATTAAAAACAAAACAGATCCAAAGCAGATTATTTGTCACATGAATAAAATAGATCGAAACCATACCTTGCATTTGGAGGAGATGCCTCCTTTGTGGCTGGTCCAGGATGAGTCGAGTTAGGGGCAACACCTACAGTACCAAAGCACTGAATCGATGTAGAAGAAATCATCTTACATAATAGATGGAGGGAATAACCGCGGGAGGAATGGATCAAGCTAAAAAAATCAGGTAACCACTGTTCTGAAAACAAATCAGGGGAAAAATTACTAGAAAGATATCAAAGTACGAAATCATACCTTTGCACTTCGATTCGAGCAGACGGGGACCCTCTCCCTTCATTCTTCTTCCTCTTTCTCCCTCGCCATCGCCATGTACTCCGTCTTCGAAGGCTACCGACCTACCGTCATCGCGACGGTCTGCGGGTGAACGCCATCTCGCGGGGGGCCACCAGGACGCTGATGATTAAGTGTGGATCTGAAGCGGATGGTGGAGGAGGACATGGACGACGACGACGACGTTCCGGGGCTCGAGCGGGAGGACATCGCGAGGGCAGCGCTCGACGCCATCCGCCACGACGCTGGCCGCCGAGATCGCCAAGAGGGAATCAACGAATAGAGAGAGAGAGAGAGAGAGAGGGAGGGGGGGGGGGGTNGGGTTTGACAGGTGGGGTCTACACTTGATAGAGAGAGAGGGGAAAAGGGAGATAGGAGGCTGACCTGTGGGGCCATTCTTTTTATTATGTTTCCTGACTGACATCTGGGTCCCATTAAGTTTTTTTATTTTTTCCTGACTATAGTTGCATGTAAGGGCTACATAGGACGAAAACCGAGTTAATACGCCATGTACACACCGTGGTGTTAGCAGTAAACCGCTCTCAAAATCCCAAAATTTTGACAACCTCCCTTTTAGAAAACTTATTGCAAGAATAAGCCATATGTTAAAAAAACTTATTGCAAAAGTGAATCATTTTTTAAGTGCCAAACTCAATGACGTTGAGCTACATATTAACATCTCAGCATCATAAGCATCGGCGCGGAGAAAACGGTTTACTTTTTAATAAGTTTTTTGGCACGGTCTATTCTTGTCAAAATTTCGGCTAAAAATCATTGGTTTTATAAGTTAGAAGACGCTCTGTACTTGACGGTTTTGTGTTTTAAGGATGCGAATAAAACTTGACAAGTTTGTAATAAGCATGTTTGTATACAAACTAGACAAGTTTATAATAAGCATGTTCATCTAATTTTACAAACAAGATTTTGTAAAATTAGATGAACATGTTTGTAGGACTGATGTATATCAAAGATTTTGTTCCTTTTTACATAATTGAAACAATGTTTTGGAAATAGGTGTATGTGGGCTCAAGTTGACAAGGTAGTTGGTTGACTCAATTGAAAATGGAGAATGAAGGTGGTTGCAGAGAGGACTAATCGCACTAATGCAGGTAAATATTTGCTTACCTATGGATTTCTTCAAAATCTGTATGTTGCTGAATTATTCACCCCCCTCCTTTTCGTTTGACCAGTATCGTGCACGTGTAATACACGTTTTTCGTAACATATATAATAGGAGAGAATAAAAAATAGAGTAAATTTTACTTTGGATCATTTTTATTATCGTTGTTTCATTTTGGACCACCTTTTAATTAACGTTTTCGTTTTGGATTGGGTAATTTTATATTTGTTTCACTTTTGATTATCCAACTTTGTTTTCAAGTATATGAAAGATTTTGAGTACATCGACTCCTATTTATCAATGAACTCTCATAGCTATATATAAACCATTTCTTTTGACATATGACAAGTTTGATTAGGTGGATAAAAAAGTTGAAGGTGGTCTAAAATGCCACAAAGGTAAAATTACCCAGCCAAAAGTGAAACATTGGTTAAAAAGTGGTTCAAAGCAAAACATCTGTAATAAAAGGTGGTCCAAAAAGAAATTTACTCGATAGGAATATAGCATCACATTTAAAAATTAGAAAGTATTAATCTTTTCTAAACATCGCTTGCTCTTCATCTATTGAATTGATAAAGGTATTAGGTCTTGCATACAAAATGAACCAAAACAAAATATAAAAATTCATTTCGTCTAGCCTTTTCAAAAGATTAACCACTTTCCTAAATATCGGTTGCTCTTCATCTATAAGAATTGATAGAGGTGTTAATTTTGCATACAGAATGAACCAAAACAAAATATAAAAATTCCTTTCATCAAGAAAAATAACTTTAGATAATGGATACCAACATTGCTATCCTTTTTCCATATAGCTGAATGGTTGTGTTTTGCCATGAATAAATAAATACATGCATACAGGGTCATCGTCAGCACGCTATATGTTTGCTCCAAATCATCAGCTCCTCTACCAGGCGTCTTGACCAAGCTCTAGCACCCCTGATGTTACTTAGCAGCAACACCTGTATTTCTGCTAGTATATGTGCCAAAGAAATGACTTGTACCATTACATGACTAATTATCAAACACACAGTTGGCAAAAGCATGTAGACCTGCACAATTGTCTTGTCGGTTTTCTCTCATGGTTGAGCAACACACAATTGGACGTCATCATGATGTATATATGGAGCAAAGGGTCGAGTATTCTCCAAGAAAAAAAAGCAAAATAATGTACCTTATCATTTCTGACCGCACAAATGCTCACCATGAAATCTTATGAGAAAGACCAAACAATAAAGGGTAACTAAGAGTGCTGTTAATAAGCTTAAACATGAATTTTACCTCAAGATTCCAATATACACTGTAGGAATAGCTCTTAAAAACAGTGTACCTAACAGTGAAATGCCATGGTGAACCATGATAGGATTTTAGCAAAATCTTCAGTTGTTGTCTACAATGTCAACCTGCATTATAAACAACAGAAGCAAGCCAGTATATTTAGATGCCTAATAGATTTACACAGATACTTTTTGATATCACGGTTTCTCTTATTGTTATATACCAAAAACAGTTTACAAATCTAATTTATTTACAGTTTTATTAAGTAGGGGAAGAAAAAGAGATTTGATACTTGCATGCATTACATAAAATTTTGACCATGGTAGCATTTTACTAAGCAAATCTGAACATTAATTGCCACAATACATAAAAAGCTATGTATATTTTCTCCATACTCAAACAAAATCTGAAACACCATGATGTGATCTTCACTAGTTGAAGGAGTACATAGTGATACCCGAACTTCCTGACTGGCAGGTACAATTTTGTTTTTTTGATAAATATAGTATCGTTCATAATTCGATAATGTAATATATGTGTATCCATATGCAAAAGAAACTGCATACCTGACAGAATAGTATGGAGAAGTGGAGGGCTTCTAAGGCACAGATCATCACAAGGCATGAAACAAACGAAGGTGTTGATTGTTGGTGGCAGATAAATCACTTCGCCCTGGACACAGCGCTGGAGGCCTGCTAGCGAGGTTATCAGTTAAGGGCAGTATGCGGCAACATATTAGTCAGGACATGGCACAATTATTCGGAAACACATGCCCGTATGTTGAAATAAATAAAAAAAATTGGAGAGGTTGATTTACATCTTGAAATTTAGGGCTTTGCAAACATGAATGTGCCAATTGCAGAAACAAGAACTTGTCATTACCTGTTCATTCCGATGGATTTGGTGTGGAGCTTCCAGTGGCGCTATCCATTGCAGTAGACAGAAAGGTAGAAATAAGTGATCACCTGCATATATACATGAGCACAGTTTGAAATCAACAGTTGATCGATCAATATGATTACTGATTATCTCGGGATTGATCAAGTGGTGATATTTTGCATGCATGGAATGAGAAATTAGCTGATTACACAAGGTTACAACTCTATTCTTCTACATTATTAAATTATGTTGCGGGTGATGAAAATAAGTTTCACACCTCCTATAGACTACATTCAGAATTTTTGCTTACCTGCAAAAAAAGAGTATGAACTATGTAAAACATTGAAGTGTTTAGTGTTTGGAAACTGGACTGTGCCCTGAATTTGAGAAGAAAGGAGAACACAATGGATCAAATTGCTTGCAAGAAACAATACCTAAGCAGGATTTTGGATTTTGCTGAACACCTGCAACTCACGCGAAGGGAATTAGCATCAGCAATTCGATCAATAGTTCAAGAGATTCCCACCGATTACAATTCGCCACATAATTTGAAGACAAATCACAAATGCATACTAAAAATCAACACATAAAAAAGCAAAAGGACAATATCTGCTCAGATAAAAAGTATTGTAAGTGACCACGATTGACCCTGCAATGGATGATCGACGGGGCAAATCAAAGCGAGGTGGCCAAATCAAGCGACCTTCATCTTCATGGTGGAGATGGCGTGTCGGTGGGCTGAGGAGTCTGAACCATGAGTTTTGAACCGAGAGATTGAAGAGCAGGCGCCACTGTGGCCGGCGGAGCAGCAACGGCTAAGGACGCGGCTGCAGAGATTGGGGAATAGCACTGGGCAGGAGGGTAAGCGGATCCTTTTGACATCGGAGTAGGACGGCAGGATCTGCTTGGCCTAGGTGATGGGTCACGGCCTAGGGCCAAGGGCCTAGACGGCGGAGTGGCCCCCGAGTCACGGCCTTGACAATGGAGCAGCACAAGCATTTGGCATCATGGTTGGCGTCGGAAGCAGGTGAGGTCGGGGGCATGGGAGACCCGGCGGTGCGGTTGCGATCGAAGTTGCTTTCTTTGGGCGGCGTGGGCAGCCGCGGGGCGCGATGAGGCATGTTGGGCAGCGGCTCCGGCGGAAGGGTGCTCCCACCTCGGCGCCGATGGGGGAGGCTGCGATCTGCAGTGGGATGAAGTGATTTGCGATGAGAGAAGGCGCACGGCGGCTAGGAGGACACCGGAGAAGCGGCGGAGTGTCGACGATCGCGAACCGGCGAGGACTTTTTCGGCAGCACCCAGCGCACGATTTGCAGGTAGGTGGCGGGAGGCGTAGCGGCATCCGTAGCGTGTGCTAGTGTGCAAGGAGGCGTTGGCACAACAATGGTGTCATCGAGCTGTGTCCAGCGGCGGGGATAGCGCTTCGAGGCGGTGTTTCTGTGCTGGAATCGCACGTCCGCTCGGTGGGGATGGGGAATCAGTGATTCCATCGTCGCATCGCAAGACACAGCGGCCCACAGCCATCTCAAGCCGTTAGATATACAGATCGGACGGCTGAAGAAAGGGATGGGAAAGTTTTGTGTACGTTTTCCATGTTGATTTCACCTGTTGGATTGGAAGGGGTGAACTCCTACTTTTTATATTAGTATAGATAGAAGTATAGATATATAGATGATTTCACCTAATGGATTAGAAGGGGTGAACTCCTCCTTTTGATATTAGTATAGATTCGTTCAGAATCTGAACTTTTCATTCTTCTTCCGTCTCATTCAGAATTTGATTTTTCCTCCATCTGCATTTCGTTTGATTTGTTCAGAATCTAAACTTCTCATTATTCGTCCATCTCCTTCGGAATCTGATTTTTCCCATCTCCATTTCCTTTGATATTTTTAGAATCTGAACTTCTCATTTTTCATCCATCTCCTCCAGAATCTGATTTTTCCTCCATCTGCATTCATCTTTGGATTTCTTCATGATCTGAGTTTTTTTTTTGCCTCCAATCTTGCTGAGATGTTTGTCCCAACTTCCAATCTTTCTCTGCGCTATGGAAATAAGGAACACTCTCTATTTATTCTGAAATGCATCTGTTACAGTAACAATGTTAAGGAATTAAATAACACGTACACTTTAAATTCTTTAGAAACATGATGTAACTGAAGTTGATTATGAACATGCTTTCAGATTATACTAATTTTCAGAGAAGTCCAGATTCTGAACAACTCAAAGCAAATGGAGGAGGATGAAGAATAAAAACTTGGATTACAAAGAAATCGATAGGTAAGGTTGCAACTGAACAAATATGGAAATATTTACCTGATAATGTAACTAATCATCTCTAGAACTTCTAATACTTCACTCTCCCATCTCAATTTGGTCAACCTCTAATGCGTGTCAACATGTTTATCCATACAAGAAACATTCAGCTCAATTTATTCTAAAATGCATATATATGTTACAGTAACAGTGTTAAAGAATCACATAACACATACGCTGTAAATTCTTTAGAAAAATCATGTAACAGAAGTTGATTATGAGCACACTTTCAGATTATACTAATTTTTAGGAGAAGTCCAGATTGTGAATAATTCAAAGGAAATGGAGGACGACGGAGAATAAAAAATCGAATTACGAAGAAATCGACAGGTAATGTATGCAACCGAACAAAGATGGAAATATTACCTGACAATGTAATCAATCTTCTATACAAAATCTAATACTTCATTCTCTCCCATCTCAATTTGGTCAACCTCTAATGCTTGACAACATGTATATACATAAAAGAAACATTCAACTCATTCATTCTAAAATGCATATATATGTAAGCTCATTGCAGGTGCAACGAAATGAAACTTCAACACAACCACATTTTGAGAATACACTGGACATTTCATCCTCTCAAAGAATTATTCAGGTATGCAACACAAAGGAGAATTAGCACAAATGTTCAAAAAGCAAAATTCTAAGTATCACATTCATTTTTCACAAGCAGCATATATCTCTCCATGACTCCAGCTAAGCATGCATGCTACAATTTGTTACTATCCGTAATAAATTGAGTCACTGAAGTAATAACATTTATCTCATTAAGATTCAAAGGCTAATAAAAAACCACCATCACTCTTTCCCTTTTTCTCACACATGCTTCAGATAAATACTGCATAATGCAAACTCTATCAAATAAAACCAATGATTCCTTTTTGGTTTATACAACCCAAGATAGAAAAAAAATACCTTGATAGAGCTCCAAAATTTTTTAATAGAGCCCCAAATGATTCCTGCTCTGTATTTATAGAAAAGTCGTCACATAACAGTGATAATGGAACCTATTAAAGCGTCTCAAACAAATTTAATACAACATCCAACATAAGGTCACAAGGGGCATCTGTTTAGCATGACCTAAAACTTACATATTTAGTACCACAATTATTGAAGCATCTAAATATAAGGGCAAGCTAAGAGCAGAAATTAAAATGAATACTACAACTAGCTGGGATCATCACAACAGCTAGCTTCAAAACCAAAGTCATTCATATGAGGAACTGACGGCCTAATCAGCTCTAGGCAGCAACCCCCTGTCATGTCTCAAAAATTCTTCTCCTTCCCTATCCCCCCTAACCCAGCAGCCTCTCCCTCACATGCAGCAACATCACACTCTACATCTGGTGCCCCTTATTCCGCCACAGCCATGGCCTCGGCACCTGCTCGTCAACCGTCACCAGGGAGGAAGCCACTACCCATCCATCAACAACATGCCGGGAGGAACTCATGTGGGACAACTCCATCTGCAAGCTTCATGGTAACCTCCGATCCAGACAGACCAAAAACCGAGCACCAAATCAATCAAAATCGACAAGAACCAGAAAAAACTCGAACCAACAACCACTAGGTTGAATCTGTTGAATACTAAGAACAAAATCTAGTTGACGAATCCTTCGTCTATCTTCAGTTCGAATAAGGCAGCACACAAATTTTATTGAAAAACAAAGATAAACCATCGGTTTGTGAATTTGCTCCAAAATCTCATCATACAAAGCAGAACCACACAAACATTCTCCAAAATATCAATCTACCTTCTCCTTAATCTCACATCACACATTATAGTTACAGAACAAAAGGCAGCAGAACTGTTGTCCCATTTCACCATCTAACATAAGGAACTAGAGTATTTTTATGCAAGCAGGCGCTACTGACAAATAAGACCAAACTAGGTAGAATGCTTCCTGAAAACATGCCACCAGCCTAACAAAACCTGAAACTCCCTAAACAAGGCAACTAACCAGAGAAAATAGACAGCTATCTATCGAAAAGAGCTACCAGGTGAGGTCAAGGTGCAGAAGTGTTAAGGAGCATCTGTATGTCCTTGAACACCGATGGGGAGCAATACATCATATGAATGTAGCCCTCCGTAGCCACAATCTTCCTCAAGTTGTCATCCGCCAAGAAGTACTCGAAGCATTTGTTCTTTAGCTCCATGCAATTGTACGTATCAGCGCATCCCAGAGTAGCTGCAAATGTCTCCTCTGTCAGCCTCTCCCATAGATTCTGGGCACAAATGAGCTTCAGTCTGTCCAAAGCAAACCTATCTGCTGCCGCCAACAAACTTATGAAGAAATCAGTTACCATCAAAGATGAATAATCTCCTGGCGGCAACGCGTCGGTGTATATGAAATGCAGTAGGGCTCTGAACGTCGCTGGCTCCATGTCATACAGCTTGACGCACGGCATGATGGCCTCTGCCATGTGGCCGAAAAGCTCTGCATGGAACACCGGGGAGCGTGCGGCGAGCACAGCCCGGTGCGCATGGAACATCTCGCCGCCAACAAGGAGATGTCCGAGCCATTGGCGCTGCCCACCATGATGCCGAGTTGGTCGGCCAGGTTGGAAGGTGGCACTGCAATAGGGTCGTTGTCGTTACGCAGAATGATGAACCCACACATGATTGTAACCATCCCATTGATGACATAGTGAGACTCAAGTGCACTCAGCTTGATGAAACGCCACCAGCCATCAAAGCGGAAGCCCTGGGGTGCCTTCCTGAGCAGCATACTCCTCTGGGAATGCTGCGAGGATGGTAAACCATCCTTGCCCATGAAGACGACCTCAAAGATGAGGGGGATGTTGGCGTCGGTCTCATTCAGCAGCACCGCCACCGCGAGAGTGAGGTACTCGCCATTGTCTTGTGGACGCGGAGACACCGACCACTGTACAGTTGCATTGTGCTCCCCAGCTGAGATTGTTAGCTTTGGCAATCTATTTCCGAAGCCAAACTTCTGAATATCTAGGTATTCCACCTTGTGCTGGATGAAATTGGAGATGAGCACGTTGCTACCCATCACAGAAGGCCGGGTGGGGTGGGGACGCCGAAGGCTGGGGTGGGAGATCGGGAGATGAGGAGAGTGGCTTAGGAGGCGGGGGCGGCCGCGCGAGCCGCCGGAGACGAGGGAGGAGAGGCGGGGCGACCGGAGATGAAGAAGAGGAGTAACGGAGGAGGAAGGCGGTGGGGGATGGGGAGACCGGATAACCTCGCCGGCGCCGGCGCCGGCAAGGCTACCCGGCGGCGCGCGCGAGGGTTGGGGGATGGAGCGGCCGCGGCGGCCGCGATACACGTGCGCCGGGATGGGGATGGATCGGGAGATGTCGTCGGGCTTTGGTGATACGAGTGCACGAATCAAAAAGCAATCTTAGCCGTCCACAATTGGGCCGTTTATGAGATAGAAAAAAGTCCACTTTTAGCTCCTCAAGTAGTGGTGAGTTTAATTCCAAAATACAAATAAGTCCACGTCGTCCCTCGACGTTTGTTTAACATCCCGTATCTCCAATATCAGAAATTTTTACCTCTAAACTATACGAAACCATGCAATTTAGATCCTGTAGCAGTACAGATGCTTTGTTTCATTGACGTGGCATCCTAGTCAGCAAAAAAAAATATGCAGGTCCACATGAAGTGAAAAGAAAAAAAATATGGGGCCCGCTTGTCAACGTCCTCTTCTTCCTTCTCTTTTCTTCAAGCCTAAGAGGGAGGGGGAGGCAGCCGGCGGGAGAGGGGGAAGAGGTGGCCGACGAGCCTAGGAGGAAGGAGAGACAGCTGGCGGGAAAGGGTCCCTCCGACGCAGGCACGGGAGCAACGGGGGCAGCTTTGGCGCGAGCACGAGAACGGGGTGGGCGGATCCACCGCTGGCGATCGCATCTGGTGTCGGCGACCTCCTGGTCGGGCCTCCTCGTCCTCGGTTGCGGCAGCAAGCAAGGCTGGGCTTCATCGCCTCCCAGTCGGGCCTTCTCGTCCTCAGCCACGACGGCAGCAAGCACGACCGGGCTTCGTCGCGCTCCTGATCGGGCCTCCTCGTCCTCGGCCACGGCGGTAGCAAGCATGGCCAGGCCTCGTCTTTCACCTCCTCTAGTGCCAACAGCCACATGAGCACCAGATCCGACGTCAGCGACCTCGAGGCCCTTTGGATCCACAGCGACGAAGTCTGGGGTAGTGGATCCGACGATGGGGACGTCGGGGGCGTCGACGGAGGCGCTAGTGACCACAGGAGGGCTGAATCCGATGCTAGTAACCTCAGGAGGGGTAGGGAGCAACAGCCTCATCGCCACCCGCCCCGGCCTAAGAGGAAGGGGGAGATGGCCGGGAGAGGGAGGCAGTCAGAGGGAGAGGGCCCCTCCGGCACGCCACCGCCGCTCCGCTCCTCCTCCGGCCACCTCCGTCGTTGCTGCCCCCTCCTCTACCCACCGTCGCTTCGCCTGCCTTCTTCGCCCACGGCCGCTCGACGTCGCCCGCTGTCGCGCTCGCCCGCTGCCGCCCTGCCCGGCGTCTACCCTTCTGCAGTCGACGGCCTCCCAGGCTCGTTGAAGAAGAGAAGAGGAGAGGGGAAGAGCAGGAAAGAAAGAAAAGAGAAGAGAAAAGAGAAGAAGAAAAGATAGGAAAGAAGGGATGTAGACCCTATATTTTTTTCTTCTCACTTACATGTGGGCCCTAGATTGTTGACTAGAATGCCACGTCAGTGAAACCACGCCATATATACTGTCATGGGACCTATTTTGCACAGTTTTAAATATTTGAGAGGTAGACATTTCTGATATTGGGGATTTGGGATGTCATACAGACTCGACGTATAGTTGAGGGATGGTCGGTGAACTTATTCCTCCAAAATATCTTGCTACCACATCTTCCCGCCTGGGCCGTATTTGCTTTCTCCCCTTCTCTTAGCAGGCCGCGCGCAGCTCGAGGCCCATACCAGGGCGACTCCGACTTGGATTCGTCGTCGGTGAAATTCTCCATACAAGCAAAGCTGGCGCCCCTTCCCTTGCAAATTAGTAATTCGAGCATCGACGCTGCGTGGCGTGACCGTGACCAAATCAGACCAGGGAGAGGAGAAGCGCGCGCGAACGGTCTCGACGGACTCGCGTTCGCTACAGGCAATCGAGGCGCCGTCCCTTCCACCGCGGCTGCTGCCTGTCGGCGACAACGACGACTCCGTAGCCATGGTGGACCACTTCAACGGCTCCGACGTGTCCTTCGGCGGCGAGACGTTCCACGCGCACCGGGCCGTGCTCGCCGCGCGCTCGCCGGTGTTCAAGGCTCTGCTCCTCGGCTCCACGGCGGAGGCCTGCATTATCACCCTGAACGATATCGAGCCGGCGACGTTCGATGCTCTGCTGCACTTCATCTACACCGACGACTTCCCGCCGTCGTCACCTGACAGCGACACCGACATGCTGCTTCAACTGCTCGCGGCGGCGCACGAGTACATGCTCGACGGACTAAAGCTCATGTGCGCCCGGAAACTCGAGGAGAGCTTGTCGGTGGAGACGGTGGGGAGGACACTAGGCTACGCCGAGATGTGCGGCTGCTCGGACCTCAAGAGCACGTGTCTCGACTTCTTCACGGCGAAGAAGAACATCAGTGCAGTGGCCACAGAGGGGTACCTCTGGCTCTGGTATAACTTCCCTTCGGTCATCCAAGAGATTCAAGTGCTCTGGGCGCTTGAAACTTTACAAATATAGATATCTTATATATTTGTAGTAGTGCAACTTACTGTACCATATACTCAAACATCTCATTTTTCTTACGAGAAAGAAGCCAGGGATCTTTTGTTCTATTTTAGATGATATAGTTCCTATAAAATATCGTTATACTAGACTCTAAGCGTCGTCCAACATCCTCCACATCTCTGAACTTCATGCCCAGCTCCATCACCTTGGACATGCTGAAATCATACATCTGCTCCCCGTAAACACACAGTGAACTACACACAGAATGTAAGTCAGAACAATGTCATTTTCAGTAACACAAACATAACCAACGAATCACAGAAGAAGGAGAAGAAGAAAAAAAACACCTCTTTGGGATGGGGTATGTGCCTCCCCGTTGCACGGGGTGTCTCGTAGAGCAGGATGTGGCAGCTCGCGACGTCGTCGATGTGGACGTACCCCATCCTCCCGTACATGGTCAACTTCGTTGTCTCACCTGCAATGCAATTTCGTGGACATTCAGAGGACTAGATATGCTATGTAGAGGGTTGATGTATTTCTGCAAGATTACACTTCGTTGAAATGCAGGAATTTCATGTAAGGCAGTTCATGATTCTAACTGAAATCAGAGAAAATTCTCCGTATTCGGTGTGGTGTTTTGCGTACCTTGGAATAGGCCGAGGACATTGGTGGCAGTGGGGCTTAATTCATGAGACAGATTGGGTCCAACCACGAAGGTTGGAAGAACTGCCACAAGGACACAAGGTCGATGCCGTTCTCCTTGGCGAACTCCAGGCCACCTTCTCTGCGAGTGTCTTGGCAATGGCGTACCATATCTATGCGCAGATAGAAGGATGTTGAGACCAAATGCTTGGAGGCTACGCGGCGGCGCGCGCGAGGGTTCGGGGACGGATCGGGATGTGTCACGCCGTCCACAATTCTAAGGTAAAATTAAAACCATATTTTCTCTTTTTAGGTAAAGAGAAAAAAATAAAAAAATAATTCTAAGATAGAGAGAAGAAAATATGTTTTTTTTAATTTTTTCTAAGTGACTGCTATGTGGATCCGACTAACACATAGTCGTATCGTGGCATGCCACGTCAGCATATGGAGCGGATTGAAATCTGTTTGGATCTATATAACACACGATAAGTTCAGATATCCACACGCGCCCAAGTTTAGAAACCGCTCGTGCACTTAACTCTTAAAACAACCACCAATCAGTTCTCAAAATCAATTTATTACCCTATCTTTATGTATACATCTTCCTCCTTCTTGCTACTTATATCCCAAGTCTATTCACTTTCTAATCCCTAAATTGTTTATTGATTCTCGTCTTTTCAGTGTTTGAGGATATTCTAGCTGGCTTGTTGAGTCTAGGACTGAACGATATGCGTTCATCCTGACATGGTCCTTTTCGGGTGTTAGTTCGATGACATCTACCTTTTATGCGACGGCGGGCCTCCGGACGTTGCTGTGGGTTGCATACAAGATGTTCAAGGTGTGACGGCACGATTTAGTGCCAACACCCTGATCATTAGGGGTGCCTAATTTATGGCAAAACCATGATATTCTTTTGGAGTAAGAGAAGGCATGTAGATAAATGACACATTATGGAGTGTTTGAGTAAAGATGATTAGAGACGTAACGAGATGAACAGTTAACATGCGATTAATTAAATATTAATTAATTTAAACTTGAAAAATATATTAATAAGATTTCTTAAAGTATCTTTTCTATATAATTTTTTTAAAAATACACCCATCATTTAGTAATTCAGAAATCATGCCCACGAAAAATGAGATATTTTCCATATCTTCTTGAAATGATAGCTCCCTAGGCAGGTGAATTCAGCCAGGAGTACTGCACATAATATATACATCTTGGACTGGGCTTCAGCTCATATGCACCAAAGGCTCAAAGCCCCCAAACTCGTAGCAAATTCCGCTTTACAAATTCGAATTCGAATATATGTAAACTATTTGATAAAATACGGTACTCGAGTAGAAATACTGCACATATAATCGTCGTGCTCTACTTTACACGTCTGGATCGTTTGGCATTTCTAAACAAATTCTCGCTGAAAAGAGGAGAGATCACGCAGACAGTTCATCACCATCTAATCCATCTCTCTCTAATCCTCCTCTTCTCCTCGCTGGAACGCGACAAATCGAACAGATCAACCCAAAATTTTGATCGTCTAAATTTCTAAACTGATCTAAGCAGTGGCATCCATTACTACTCTCCCCACTCCACCCTCTTCTCGTCGTCTTCCCCGAGACGTCACCTCGCCGCCCATGGCCTCCCACGACGACGGCGGCGCGAGCGCGTGGGGCGGCGGCGATGGGGACTCGCTCTTCGAGGGGATGGTCCTCTTCACCCCGTCCCTCTCCGTCGATCCCGATCCCGAGCCGCCCGTCGCCGATGCCCCCGACCCCAAGCCGCCCACCCCTCGCGACGAGGCCGCCGGCGGCGACGGCGCTGACGTGGGCGCCTCCCAGCAGCCGCCGCCGCCTCTTGATGAGGACCTCTTCTCCGATCTCACCCTCCTCGCCCCGCAGTCTCCCGTAGACCAAGGTCAAGATCAGAACCAGTCTTCAGCGGCGCCACCCGCACCGGTGCCAGCAGCGTCTCCGGCTGCTCCCGTCGCCGTCCTAGCCCGGCAGGCGTCCTCCTCGGCCTCCTCGTCGCTCCGCAAGAAGAAGAGGGCCGTGCGCATCGGGTATGGCCGCTCGCCTCAACCCGCGCCTCCTTCCCCTCCTGCTACGACCGCCACCGCAGCTGCTACCGCTAGTGTAATCCATAGCAGAAGCCTCCCCGATGCTTCGATGCATCATCAATCCGCTCCTACCATCCCTGTGCACCACCTCGAACACCTCGATAATGGCGTTGAGAAAGATGCAGCGGTAGCGGTGGTGGATCTGGATGAGAATTCTCTGGATGTAAAAGAGGAGGTGAAAGAAGAGGATGGTGAATTGGAGGAGGATGGAGGTGCTGGGGTTGAAGCAATGGGGATTGAGGAGCGAATGGCTCTTCTTAGATCTCAAATCTCTGGCAAGCTTGAGTCGATTCAGCAGAGAGCCACCGCCGTCGCTGCCAAGAGGAGGCAGCTGGCTGGTAGGCGTCGAAAGGTAGCGGAGGATGTCGGCTCTGTGGCATCCAGGCATAAGGATTTGGAGAGGGAGCTCGAAGAGGCGTGCGAGGCCGAGGACTTTGAGAGGGCCGAGAAGATCAGTGACTCCCTTGCGGCATTGGAGAAGGACAAGGATCGGTTGTTGACAGCGCTGCGTGATGCGGAGCTCAATTATGATTTGGTGGATTTGGAGTTGCAGGATGTGCTGGATTCCCGCATTGCTGCAGAGGAGGAAGCTGCTTCACTCCTGGAGCATTTTGCAAAGGTAAATTAGCCGAATATTTTGTTACGCACTTTGCATAAGACTCTGGTAACAAGATATGTACTTCCTGGAATCCAGGATCCCCTGCAAGCAGCCATTGCTCAGAAACCGATGCCCATCTGAAGTGTCCCTACTCTCACTCTAATATTTTCAAATAGCTATTCTAGCATGACCTAATTCTAAGTGCTTAGTCCTGAATCATATTATGGATTTTAAAAGACAGTGATGTTATCTAAGATTACCAACTTGTTATTTCAGAATACTTTTAAATGCATGGTCCAATAAGGCAACATGGCTTCTTTTTCCAGATATGGTAGCTTTTGCAGATTTTAGGATATCCTAGTCTATGCTGAATATTTTGGTCACTATGCCATAATTTCATTTGCATAGCTATCATATTCTCCTACAGAAGTCTTGTGGCATTCCATGTAATCATCATGAACTACTATAGTAGTAAACATACATAAAAACTACTGAATATGCCGTGAAAAGAAATTTTAGCTCAAGCTTGTAAGTTAAACCTCAGTGATAAAAGTAGCACTGTATGCTTCAAAGTATCAGTGCATTGTATTCTGTTCTTATAGTTGATTATTACTTATCAACATTAAAACTCTGTTTATTAGGATGCTACTGATCAGGCTGATTCAGTAAGCAAGGAAGCAGAAGAGATGTCATTGAAAGAAATAGAAGGGTGGCGAGAATCAATGGAATTGCTAGAAACAAAGAAACTAGAGATGGAAGTAGAAAGTGAATTGGTTTTGGCAGCACGTTCAGGATTGGAAGATTCGATAGAACATTTGGTTGAGGATGACAAAAGAGAAAAGGACATGCTGAGTAAGAAAGGAGATACCCTTGCAGAGGAGTTAACTGAGCTCCTGAAATTGGTAAGGTTGAAAGAAGCAGAGATAGCTGAAAACAATGCTCGGATCCAGGAGGTTCAAGAAAGGATCACTGCCGTTGTCTCCAGATTTTATGGATCCCAGACAGATATTGACCTAAAGCTCAAAACCCTTCAGGAAGCACAAACTAAAATGGACTCAGAGGCTCAAGCACTTGCCCTAAAAAAGAATGAAATTGATAATTTCATCTCCTTAACAGAACAGAAAGACTCAAAATTACGGGAAATTATCAATGCTTGTTCTTCTGAAGCAAAGGCTTGCCAGCAATCAGTAGAAATCAGAAGGAAGCTTGCATCGTCAATTTTGAAGTCAAGGGAGGACAGAATTGGGTTGTTAAAAATGGAGGAGGAAATTTTGCAAGATATCCAAGTGCTCAGGCAACAAACATCAGATGCAAGAAACAGTCTTCAGGTACATTAACCCTTCTTTCTTGTTGATAAAACAGATCATCATGTTTACTTTTAGAGGACATGGTGTAAGTAAGAACACAAATATTTGTATGTACTTATTGAGTTTGATGACTTGCAGGAGATATCTTCAAGGAAGGCAGTCATTCAGCAAGATATAGCTACATTTAAGCAGAAATTGAGCTTTATTGACAAAAGGGGACCTGAACTAGAGGCTGAAAAGAGAGTTGCTGCTGCTGCAAGGAATTTTAAGGAAGCTGGAAGGATAGCTGCAGAGGCTAAAGCACTTAATTCTGAAAAGGAAGAACTTCGTGCTAAACTTGAGAAAGCGGCTACTGATCTGGAGGTAATAGAAAAGGATATCACAGCAACCACTGACAAAATACAGGAATGTGAAGGGCTTATTATACTAAAAGAAAAAGAATCAGCCATGACAAGTTACAAAAGGCTTAGGTTGGATGCTGCTGCTGCTAGAGCAGAATTGACTGCTGCAACTGAAACAGATGATAGCGAAGAGGTTGAGGTTCTGCGGAAAGAAGCTGAAGCTGCGGAATCTAAAGCAACGGAACTAAAAACATGCTATGACCTTGAACTAGAGGACAATGAAATCATGTTTCAGCCTGTAGTCCCTATAGTATTCATAACCAATTCAACAGGGCAGCACTTGTCAGAAATTGCTTCTTCTTTCGGTCTATCCCCCTAGAAGCGAACTTGGACAGTAGACCTGCATGCCCCCATGCTTGTTACAGTTTGTAGAGTTTCACAGCGACAGCCACCTATTGGAGGGAACATCTGTGCTGCAATCAAAGTTTATCTCTGAATATAAATGTCTTGCTCATTGTTCCTCCTTACATCCTAGCATTCGGGATCTGCTCTGACTCTGAATCAGGAAGAGGGTCCCAGGGGACAGCAAGTGTATAACATCCATTTTGCATACTCAAACTCTTCGGGGAGTTTGTCTCCCCCTCATTTTTGTGTACATTAAGATTGTAATTCTTTTGTTGTTGTGGTAATTTTGGTTGAGTTACAGTAAATGCCATTAATCGGAATGTAATCAGTATAAGTTATCCATGAAATAAACTCTACTGCATTGCAGAGCTAGTCACATCGAGCCATCGAGTAATTGGTGAAATTACTCCTAGCTAAGAACTGTTTTGATAGAGTTGCTGCTTCAGCATGAAGAAACTGTGAACCTCACAAGCCGTTGTGAAATCTACCCTACTCTCTACCTGCCAAATATAATCACCAAAAGGGAGTGACATTTTAGTATGCTTGTTTTGTCTGTCTTTCCTACCCCTACTATATACTTTCACAGTTCATATATAAGATCTTAAGGGTGAAATTTCAGGAGCAATCCAGTTTCAGCTTGGGAGATGGAGAACACTACCAAGGGCAAGGTGTGTGTCACTGGGGCTTCTGGGTATGTTGCCTCTTGGCTTGTGAAGCGACTTCTTGAGTCAGGGTATCATGTTCTTGGGACTGTCAGAGACCCAGGTCCTCTCATTCTGTTCTATGAGTAGTATTTTGTTCAGTGTGAATGACCTTGTTAATTTGGGCTTAAAGTTTCTTTTGGTTACTTTAGCAGGCAATCACAAGAAAGTACGGCACCTCTGGAATTTAGCAGGTGCAAAGGAAAGGCTGGAGCTTGTGAGAGCTGACCTCTTGGAAGAAGGGAGCTTTGATGATGTTGTGATGGCTTGTGAGGGTGTCTTCCATATTGCATCACCTGTCATCACCGAAACCGACTCCAGCAAGGCATGCTAGACTAACTGTGATGATCACTTTCACTCTGCAATTATGCAACTCTCCTTTTTATCTTGGAATTCACATATAAGATGCCATCTGCTTGTAGGTTCAAACTTTTAACAGATATGATGTCACTTCATCTGTAGGCAACAGTGCTTGATTCAGCGATAAACGGCACCCTGAACATTCTGAGATCATGCAAGAAGAACCCATCCCTCAAGAGGGTAGTCCTCACCTCTTCATCATCAACCGTGAGGCTCAAAGATGAAGCTGACCTGCCACCCAACGTGTTGCTAGATGAGACATCATGGAGCTCCATGGAATTCTGCGAGAGTCTCCAGGTGACAGCACAATCCAATCCAGTCCCAATATATACCTTGCAAGTTTTCGCCATTGTTTCCACTTGCAGGCATTTGCTCTGAAACTGAATATGTCTATATATCTGCACATAGATATGGTATGCCATTGCCAAGACACTGGCAGAGAAGGCAGCCTGGGAGTTCGCCAAGGAGAACGGCATCGACCTTGTGGCTGTTCTTCCAACCTTCGTGGTTGGACCCAATCTGTCCCATGAATTAAGCCCCACTACCAATGATGTCTTCGGCCTATTCCAAGGTATGCAAAATGCACTCCCGAATGTGGAGAATTTTCTCCAGTTTCAGTTAGAATCATGTACTGTCTCATATGAAACTCCTGCATTTCAATAGAGCGTGATCTTTCAGAAACACTTCTGTTCTGTTCACCATCTATTTTATTCACTGCTAGTTTCTCTCTTCTCCTTTTGGAGTTCCTGTTTTTCTGTAATAACCTTGCCTAGCAAATGCCCCCCCCTTCCCCCGGCTTAGGCGAGTCACAGCTGTACTCATTTTCCTTTTAATATATCTACGTGCAAATCTTTTGCGCATTTGCGAAAAAGATTCGGAAACACTTCTACATACGCTCTCTGCATTCAGGTCTGACTCTGAACCTCCATGAAATCGCATTGCAGGTGAGACAACGAAGTTCACCATGTACGGGAGGATGGGGTACGTCCACATCGACGACGTCGCGAGCTGCCACATCCTGCTCTACGAGACACCCCGTGCAACGGGGAGGTACATCTGCAACTCTGCTGTCCTGGACGTCAATGACCTGGTCACCTTGCTTGCAAGGCGATTCCCTTCGTATCCCATCCCAAAGAGGTCAAGAACTCCGGCAAAATGGAACTTTTTTTCTGCTGATTGATCTATTCATTGGTTTGTGCCTGTGTTTCTGAAGATGACATTGTCTTGGGATTTCTCTGTAGTTTGCCGTGCGTTTACGGGGAGCAGACGTATGGTTTCAGCACGGCCAAGGTGAGGGAGCTGGGGATGAAGTTCAGAGACGTGGAGGAGATGTTCGACGACGCCGTCGACTCGCTCATAGCTCACGGCTACCTGCTGAACAGCGTACCATGACAATTGACGACAAATTTATCAGAATTCAGACATTGGGTATGCCCGGATGCCCCGACGAAGATGAAGCTGTGGCTAGAATCATTTCAGTTTCACACAGCAAAAATGCGTCTCTCTGTCAGAGAAGGTCGTGCACTACTGAAGAAATGGAGAGGATTATGTATTATAGAAGAATTTATAATATGTTGAGAAATCCTTAATCGTATTGTTCGTGTATCCCAACCATAAATTTTAAAAAAATAGTATTATCTCGGTTTTCAGATAATTGTTAGCGGTGACTATTCGTGTTTCACTTTGACCACTAGTTACTCTTAAATAGTTAAAGAGCACGATGCACAAAATTTCATACGCTTGTCTAAGATACAATACAGTTAGTAAACATGACATCTTTTAAGTATTTGCTTTTCTTTTCCCAGGAGTGGTCAAAGTTTGATGATGACTAATGCTGTTGACAGTTATTTAGAAATGAACGGGGTAATGTTTTAAAATTAACAAGATTTAAATGCAACTAATGCAGTAAAAATTTAAAAAAAATCCAAAAACATATATTTTTGACCGGAGGTTTTTTTTTTGAGAGAGAAAGAGGGAGGACTTCTAAACATGGACAAAAGCATGACTCTCTGATCGATCTGAGCCCATGGGCCTTGTCTCGGCCCAAGATAGAGAGACGTAATCAAGCAGGAGGATAAAGATGAGCCGTTTTTAGCGCAATCGCTCGCTCAGGTTCCTCCTCTTCTCTTCTCTTATCCCCTTCGGCTTCCTCATCCCCGGCTACACGACCAGCTCCTGGTTTCTGCTACCTTCCTCGGTCTGGATCAACAAGGTGAGTTCCAATCTTGACATCCTGCCTCACTCCCATTCTCGCGCCCAAGTTTGCTCGGATAATTTCTGGTTTCGTTGCCGACCTGCACTGTTCCTGTTCGATGAATTGCCGCAATGGACACTTTCTTGATTGATTGGGCACGCTAGGCTACCATTAGCACTGAGTGCACTAGCTATCCGAACACACGCTGAGAAATTTGAGAAATTTTTATGGTTGTTGAGCATAGGAGGTCGTCCAATGGCGAGTGGTGGGAGCAGCTATGCCGGGAGCTTGACGCAGTGGCTGGGGGAGAAAGGGTTCGACGAGGAGGCCATCGGGCGCATGTCGAGACGGTGCAAGAACTTGCACGGTCTTGACGCCGGCGAGGCCTCCGGGGTGTGGGACTACCTCCTCGACGTCGTCAAGATCGAGCGGCGGAAGCTCCGGTACGTGGTCATCAAGTGCCCCAAGGTGCTCACCCTGTCCGTCGACGACAAGCTCGTGCCGACGGTGCAGTGCCTCACCACGCTGCAGGCTAAGCCCGGGGAGGTTGCGCAGGCCATTATCAAGTTCCCCCAGATACTGTTCCACAGCGTGGAGGAGAAGCTCTGCCCTCTCCTCGCCTTCTTCCAGACGCTTGGCATCTCTGAGAAGCAGCTCGCCAAGCTGCTCATGGTCAACCCGCGCCTCATCAGCTACAGCATTGAGGCCAAGTTCTCGCAGACGGTCGACTTCCTCGTCGGCCTTGGCATTGACAAGGAGGGCATGATTGGCAAGATCATGGCAAAGGAGCCCTACATCATGGGCTACAGTGTTGACAAGCGCCTTCGTCCTACTGCTGAGTTCCTCAAGTCGGCGGTCGGGATTGAGGGGTCAAATCTTCAGAGGGTGATCATGAGTTTTCCTGATATCTTGTCGCGGGATGTCGACAAGATTCTCCGGCCTAATTTGGTGTTCTTACGGAGCTGTGGTTTCAGCAAGGATCAGGTCATGGCATTGGTGGCTGGATACCCTCCTGTTCTCATCAAGAGTGTTAAGCATTGCCTGGAGCCCAGGATGAAGTTCCTTGTTGAAGAAATGGGGCGAGACATGGGTGAGGTGGTGGATTATCCCCAGTTCTTTCGCCATGGCCTCAAGAGGAGCCTGGAGTACCGCCACAAGGTGCTCAAGCAGATGAACTCAAGGTGCAGCCTCAGTGAGATGCTTGACTGTAATCAGAAGAAGTTTGCCATGAAATTTGGTTTGCTTGCTGCAGTTTAGGCACTCATCATCTCTTCAGTTCCCGTGTAGCATGTTTATTTTTCAGGTGAAAGTTTTTCCTTTTGTACCATTGGACTATCTTTATTAGCATCTGGACATCGAGAATTCAAAGTGTTTTGCTTTACTGGGTGTTTTCTGGAATGTCAAGTGCAAAATTGCCTCTTTTAGTGTCATGATTAATGTATAATCTCATATCAATTCGCAGAAGAGAAAGCAATGCAAAGCATATGAATTTTCCTGTTGGCATGCTCTTCTCAACTGAAATGCCCAAGTGAGTTGTACCACTACAGTACTAAGGGGAAGACATTACTACAGCATTCCTATCCTTGGAAACTATCACAATCACCTATTTACACTACACATATATACCAATCATTTTGTTATTTGTTCATTACTTACAAGCACAATTGGGAAAAGTAGGGAAAACAGTGCTACTCAGCCAAACTCCTATGTATAGCATATCTGAAAGATGATTTGAAGGGGATCCACTCAACACACTTGTCTATCCTTCTCCTAAGACATTGTCTGATTTCCTTTTGTTGAGCTTCAGGCAAGATCTCACATGCCATCTCAACCAAGTCAGGCAACTCGAGAGCAGCATCCTTCGCATAATGATGGAGAACTTTAGGTAGAAAGATTATCTGCTTTCTGACTATGACACTAGCTTGAATGAACTCAGTCCTGGCTTGATCCAGTTGATGATTCACTTTCTTGGCAGTGTACAGTCTCACCTGCAGAACTTTTTACAGTAAGAATAATGTGGTCACTTTGCAGTCAAAATTTTAGCACATCTATGCTACTTACAGGTGGATCTGAAATTGCTCCAGTGGAAAGAGCAAAATGAGCAAGTGGCTCTGGAGGATGAAGAGCATATGGATGTATGGAGCTCCCTGATGCCGATTTTTTCAGTGGAGTAAATAGAGTCCGTACCCACTGCATGTCAATTATTTTGTTAGTGTCTTTCCTCCTTAAATGTGTTTGTGTTTGTATTATTGGTGGAAAATTTTGTGCAGGTGTAAACCATACCATGGAAGGACGATGGGATTGGCATCCAATAATTGAGTTCTGGATAATTTGGGCGTTTACTGAAAGCCCACCCACATTATATGCAGCCTGACAACAGAGTGTTCAAGTATGTAAGATATATCCAAACATTTCAAATGATGACAGTATCATTGTTCAAATTTGATAGTTGTGTACCTTCAGAATCATGTCTGTGTTTTTCATGCGTTTCTCCTGAAGTCCATAAGCCATAAAAGCCTGTTATATTTCAGAAAATACTGCGGGTTAGGTGTGCATGCATTCTGGATTTAACACTGAAGTGTAGAACATAGTGAAGGTGACAACTGTTGTCAGTCATTAAAAAAAAGTTATGACTACTGTACATACATGCATCACCAAAGCGTTGTGGATGTTGATCCAAAAACAGAGCTGCTCTTCATGTGCCATTTTTGTTGGGTCAATTTTCTCAAGCCGTTTTATCAGCGATCTGAGATACAGAAAATGAACATAAGTAAATCAATAGCATTTCCTGCTTTCTAGGATTTTTTTTATTGCAGAGTTGCTTACCTGACAGTCTCTAGCATTTTAGAGGCATATTCAAACTTTTCTGCATCTATATATATCTTTGGGCATACTATCATCCCATTATATTGTTCACTATTCTCATTCAATGAATCATATTTGTCAGAGCTTGTGTTGACATTGTAATGGCATCGGGGACTCCAACTATCAACACGGTGCTTTAAAGAAAATGTACTTGATGAAGAGGAGAATGAAGGAGTTGATAAAGTCTCAAAATCTGCCGAATTTTGTGATGACTGGCTTGCAAGTTTGCAGTATACTGCAGAAATGCATCTTACGATGTCCTCCGAAAGTTTGCAAGAGATCTTTGGTACATATTCAGCAATCGAAGCACTCAAGAAATTTGCAAGACTAGAATGCCCTGAAGATGATCTCGACAGCCCCTGTGAAAAACATGAAAGATGCATTAGATTTTCTCAGTTTGGGAGATTTTGACACAAAACATATGTTTGTGCATGAGCTAAAAAACCTGTACTTTGAAGGGAAAAAATTATAACTGAAACTGGCACAAACTGGTAAGTTTTATCAGAAGAACTAAAAGAAGAGATTGTTCATACACGTTTAGAATCTGAAACTGTTGAAACTGTTGACAAGTTGTAGGATGCAGACTCCTTGATATTTCTCAATCGGAGGGCACCTTCATCAGCTTTCTTTCTGCTTTTCTGACGGTGTATTTCTTGATCCACCTGATCATAATTGTAGCCTAAATACTGTAAACTCTCTGAATTTATGTGCAGTATAGTTCTGAAAATTGATCCATCCAAGGTGGCAAGGCATGTACCTGGGTAGAAACACGAGGGGATACACCTAGGTGTTGATCAAATGCTGCCCTGTAGAGGGAAAGCAAATGCAGTTCCTTGCGAACAACTTCCTCCTCAAGGGCTGCTATCTCCCAAACTAAGTCTGCAACAGACTGCAGGAACCACAAGGTCAGTGATCAGATATCGATAACTAAATGTTTATAATTTCATTTGCCTTTTCACATCGTTTTGAATTTTAAAGTTGAAACACTGTTTTCGGAGTATCATTATAATGGCACATGGCCTTTGTTACTATTCTTAAGGCCTTAAACTATTTTGAAAAAAAGCAAGATGATTAGAACAAAAGTACAGGTATAAGACCTGCACCGAACAGCTTTTCTTCAGCTTTCGGAAACAAATAGGACCTTGAGATCATGAAATACTACGTAACTTATGAGGATGTGGAGCAAACCTTTGATATGGTTTTCTCACTTTGTTCTGCACTTGTAATCATGTGATGCTCAGGCAAACGCTCTGGCAGGTTAATGGAATATCTTCTGCGAAGCATCTTATCTTTGTTGGTTGTCTGCACAATCATGAAAAACATCATAAAAGAAAAAAATCAGTAAGAAAGTAGCAATAGAAGTTTGTAGTAACTTTTGCTTATTTGAAACAAGACGGCAAGGAAAAGTTATTAACAGAAGAACAAACAAAAAAAAAGGGAATTTAAATTACCCACAGGTTTGTGATAGGAGAGTCGCGGTGATATGTCCAATACATTTCCTTGTGTGGTTACGATACTGAAAATACAAGAATTAAAGTTAGAACACTGCTTAATCATAATAATCATGCAAACAAACTGAAAGCTAAGCAGCTGAGAATAGTGAAATCAGATGTTTTGTAGTCAAAGATAGCATGTTTTTTAGTCAAAGAAGACAATAGGAACAGATAGTGTGCTGGATGATTTGCTTGTACAACTGTGTACGTTGCTCTTCTTCTTCACGCTCGCAAAAAAAGGGGGATTTGCTGTTTCTAGAATAACGACTTTCAACATCATTTACAGTAATGTGTCTCACGGTCTCACCTGACAGTTTGTCAAGTGAGTTGGTGGAGAAAATGACAGAGCACCGTAACACAGAAAAAAAGGGAGGCTTGATGCAGCAAAATGCTGCTGCCTCTGAATTCTGATGCAACCAAATGCTGATGAACAATATATTGGACATTGATAAAAACGATTAGAGTTGCCCTGCTTATCTATACATTAATCGATTCTGCTTTCTTTTAGCTGCTATTATCTCACAAATGCTTTCTGCAAAAATTGTAAGAGCCTAGAAGAACAAAATTTATCAGCAGCCTGCTGAAAAGATTGTGTATGCCTGCTAACCTTCTCGAGTGACAGTGCTGCAGATAAGAAGATGAATGGCTAGCTCTTGGTGTTTCTGCACAACAAATGGTTGTTTCCATGAACACCTCTGATGCTGTGTCTTCCATGGATTCCTAGACTGAGCTTCAGTCACGAAGAACCTACCAGCAATCAAGAGCAAGAAAGTATTGCAATCCTATTCAGTTCTCCATAACTAGCTGAAGAGGAGAAGAAAGAAGAATAATCCAATTACCGAAACTAATGAACTTACCAGGCTGATATATCATGAGCTGTTGCTATGCAGTGTAGCTAGCAATGAGCAGAACAGAAGAAGAAGGCCATGATTCAGCTTGGTCTGGATGATGAGAAATCTTCACTATCTGTCCCAACTCCAATCCCGCAGCTTCTACAGAACTCAGCGAAGGGTAGAACAGAAGGGAATGCAAATTCTCCTTGGTACTAGAGACAACAAGAATAATGAAGAACAGCAGAAATGATGGGCAGGAGATGTCCTGGACTCCTGGTTGCCAGTACTACTTCTCCAACATATGCAGATAGATAATAATGGCCAGGAAGCTGATATTTAAGACTGGATGAGAAGGGTAGGATTAGTAGCAAGAAGAGGAGGTGAGGTGGTGACCCACAAGGCCAAAGAAGCAAAGGAAAGCAAATGAAACCTGCATGAAGATATGGTCAGGAAAAGGATGACCAAAGAAAGCAGATTTCAAAAGGAACCAAAGCAAGAAAAAAAAATCGATCAATGGCATCAAGTGTGTCGTCCCTCTGTCTCAGCTGCTCGCCTATTCCTCCATTAAAAGAACAAAGAAAGCCGAGCTGCTATCAATAATGGCGAGGTGGCGATAATGATGGCTTAGTGGTGATGAAATCGCAGCGCTATTCTACAGAAAAATCAAAAAGGATATGAGAACAAGTAGTAGAGATTATTAGTTGGTGGCACTGGCTGCACGGGCAGACGAGAATTAGGTTGCCCGTTGCTACCATCTTGGCCTCCTCCTTTGGTCCATTTGAGCAAATAAAGCCACAACCACCACAACAACTGTGCCGTCGTCAGTCGTCTGCGTGCGTGTGATTCAGCTGCATTATTCAGCATATGTTTGCATCTTCATGCAATCCGTTTAAATTTCTGATTGATTTGCGTGAACACTGTTTGGTACACCGAAAGGGATCGTAGCCTGATTAACATAAATTGATGGTTGTGTAAACAAAGGAAAAGGTGATGTGCCGTTGTCTGAATCGGTTAGAATTCAGTTGATATGTTAGAATAGCACGTCGCCGACGTCGATATATCACGCATATCATATGGAGTCTAAGATAGATAAACATCATACATATGCATGGATTGAGAAGTGAGGTGACATTAAAAAACGACAAATGGTAGGATTCCCTTTTCGCCGGTCCAATGGTTGGATTCTCTTTGATTGAAAGAAATGGAGAAGGCAATCAAAATGGCTTAGACTATGGGGTACGTACGGCATGTAGTACTGTATACATAGCTGGTCCTGCAATATATGAGATGCTGTCCTATGATAACAAATAGTTCTTTTCTTTTGGGGGTATGTTGATTGGTTATTATGGTCTACAAAAACATGGCATTGACCATCGAATACTTACGAGTAGGTTTCTGCTTCTGTAAACTTTCTTTTAAAGGAATAAACATTACTCTGCTCCTATATATATGAATCTTGAAGCACATATCGGGTTTAGGTAGAGTAACTAACCTGGATTAAACTAAAACAATCAAAGAAAGATTCCCCTAATACAGTCTTCAATATATTCATATGCAATTTTTTAAAAAATACCACATCATTTTTGCATAACCAAAATGGTTAGTAAATAATAGCAGCTCCTAATAGGACATGCAGTTTTTATGTTTATATACATAGTGTTAACAGCAGATTTTCGTAATCGACCCGAAGAGGAAAGAGGAAACTGAAGCAGAGAGGAAGGATTAAGTTGGAGTCGGACCAAGCATCGTATCGGACTTGGTGAATGTATCGGACTGGGAGAAGCGCTAGTAAGAAGAGTGTATCGGCCAATACGAATTCAATATGGTCGATTAGCCGATAGAGGCTGGAAGTTGACAGAGTCAGCGTGGGCTTGGTTTGGGCTCGAGATAAGCTTTAAGGAAGTTGCCAAATAGAGATAAAACTCGGTTTTAGGCAGTTGTATCTTGTAAATCAAGTAGGTTTAGATCTGATCTGTGGCAAGAGTCTGCCGCAAAGACTTGTTTGTTAATTAGAGATAAGATCGTATCCTACAAGGACCCTGTTGTAATCTCGGGTATAAATATCCCGGTAGTTTGTACATAGAAACTCTCTCACAACCGAATACAACAACCAGTTTGTTTTAATCTACTTCGGCGCATCGCCAACCCTCGTAAGAGGTCATCTCCGACGAGTTCTTGCTTCCCCGGAGCAGAGGTAAGAACTCGTGCCCGACGATCTGCATCGTCGGGACTAGCGTGTCGTTTTAGACACGCTAAGCCTCGATGATGTGATCGTCGTTTATCATGTTTTGGATGATTTTGACAAGTGTCTTAATTACGCTTCGCCAGCGATTTACTCGTTTTAGGGTTTGTTGCTGACGGTAGTTTAATTATTACGCTTGGTTAAATCATTCAATGCATCTATCATTCCCAAAAGCAATCGGCGGCTTGATTCTCTTTGTGTTAAGTTTCAATTCACACTTTGAGTTGCTATCGACCTTAGTCCTGTTTTGAGATCTAACACAAAGCCTGCTTTCGATTATAATTAAGGATAACACTGGGGTTTCAGCCAGTCTTGCCTGATATGCATGTTTATCGTAATGTTTTCATGTGTATCTGCCATCTACATGAATAGATTGATGAATATAGATGCATCGGTTGTAGATTACTCTTTAAGGTTTATCTGTGATTGACATATTTATATTGATTGATTGGTTCATATAGATTTACACTAGAGTATTAGCTAGTGTAGTTATCCTTGTTACATCTTATCGGCTGGTACCATTAATTGACATTAATATGTTGATGAAGGACGATAAGATCAGATTTATGCTTCAATCTTATTTTATCACGAGTAAGCCGATATAGCTTTGCCCTATCGGCTGGGGCCATGACAATGCGGCGACGGCCTATCGGCCGATCGGCCATTGTTTTTTAACATGGTTTACTTGTTTATCTTGTTGATTGCAGATCAAATCAACTGACACGCTCTACACACGACTAGGCAATCCTTTGGACCTGCACTGGAGTAAAGCAAACCTCCCAGGCCGCCGTGAAAACGTGGAACCCGTTTGGTTGCAAGGCGGGTCGAAATTCTGGCCAACACATAGTAAGCCTGTTCCAATTAGTAATAGACCACTATGTTACTTTAACAAACAAACGGTAAGTATCCAATTGTTGAAAATTTGGAAATATAGTTTTTTTTAGTTTCTAGCTTCTATTTTAATTAATTTCTAAATTCTAAAACTACTAAATCTTAAAATATGGTGCGAAAATTTGGACGGTTTAGAAGAATTCACTACTACAGAAACGGTCTTTCTGGACGAGGCCGCCAATTATTTCCAGGCGGGCCGTAAGTGGCCGCGCCTGAAAAAACCGGTCCCGAGGGTCGGTTGTTGGCCCGCACGGGATAATGCATTATCCCGTGCGGTCGGCTTAAGCGACCGCACGGGATATTATCGCGTGCGGTCCACTTAACGGACCGCACAGGATAACGCATTATCCCGTGCGGGTCGCTTAAGCGGACCGCACGGGATAATATCCCGTGCTGTCCTCTTAAGAACCCGCACGGGATAATGCGTTATCCCGTGCGGTCCGTTAGGTGGACCGCACGCGATGATGCACCATAAAGCAGCTTCCAGCCCCGACAGTGCCACTTTGAACCTGGTGTTTCTCTCTCCAAAAAAGGCAATTATAGGGGGGAAGGTTTTCAACTTAAATTTTCCAATTGGAATCAATACAAAAGGTACCACGTTTGTACTTCTCTTCCATTTGCTTTCATTTTTAAAAATTTTTATTGGTTTAATGTGAAGATATTTGAATTTTTTTTAACTCGGTTTCTCTCTCCAAAAATAGACATTTTCTTTTGGTGGGAGGTTTTAGAGTTGAAATCTTCGATTGAAATCAATATAAAAGGTAATGTGCTTGATCGTCTCCTTCATTTGCTTCCGTTTTTGTAAAATTTTATTGGTTGAATGTGAAGATATGTAAAGTTGTGTGAATTATTATTTTGTGCTATGTTTGTAATTTGTAGGTCAAATATTTTGTTTTTTTGATTGAACCAATTTTTGGTAGCTAATATTGTCTCAGTATTATTATTTGCTGTGAAGTATAAAAGTAAGATTTAAGTTTAATTTGTTTATTTAGAAAACACCGGTAATATAATATTAATTAATGATGTGAATTTTTTTAGATGGATCAGACATGGATGTATGAGACACGTAGAACTCATCCGGTGTTCATGAGAGAAACATCAACATTTATTGATAAGGCTAAGGCACACGCTTTGAGGGAGAATAGGAATGATATTTTTTGTCCTTGCGTGGATTGTAAGAATCAGAAGATGTGGAAAGATCCAAATGTAATTCTGGGACACATAATTCAGCGTGGTTTGGTGGAGAAATACACAGTTTGGACTTATCACGGGCAAGTCGCCCCTCCTGTAGAGATTCCTGATATTTGGTTCGATCAGGTAGAGGATTTTATAATTGAGGACATGTCCCGTCAAATAACTGGTGATTTTGGCGGCTCTGGTTTTGACGCCGCAGAGGTTGATATTGAACTTGATCTTGAGGATATGTTGCGGCACGCTGAACCAGAGGTCGTAACAGGGAAAGCAAGAGATTTAAACAATTGGGAGGCGTTGCAGAAATCAGCGAAAGATCTTTTGTACGATCAATCAAAGGGATGTGACATGGAGTATACAGCGTTGCGGTCGGTGCTAGAACTTCTTAGATTGAAGGCCAGGCACGGATGGTCTGATACTAGTTTCAATGACTTGATGGGTCTTCTGAGAGCTATGCTTCCCAAGCCTAACTTGTTGCCAGCTAATACCTACCAAGCCAAGAAACTGATATGTCCATTATCACTTGATGTGAAAAAGATCCATGCATGTATTAATCACTGTGTACTTTATCGCAATGAATACGCTGACCTGGACAAGTGTCCAACTTGTGGGACGAGTAGGTACAAAAAGGATAACAGTGCCACCGATAGTGATGTTGCCGAACCAAATGCATTGGTCGAGCCAGGAAAGAAGATTCCGGCCATGGTGATGTGGTACTTGCCAGTGAAAGATCGCATGAAGCGATTGTTCTCGAACCCCGCCGACGCCGAGTTGATGAGATGGCATCAAGAGGGTCGGAAAACAGATGGTATGATTCGACACCCCGCCGATGCTCGACAATGGAGAAACTTTGATTCGAAGCACCCAGAATTTGCAAATGATCCGAGAAATGTAAGGTTTGCGTTGAGCACGGATGGAATGAATCCGTTTGGTGACCTAAGCAGCTCGCACAACACTTGGCCTGTTCTGCTCACCATGTATAACCTTCCGACATGGTTATGTCAGAAGCGAAAGTATATTTTGTTGACTATCCTTATACAAGGGCCAAAACAGCCTGGCATCGATCTAAATGTGTTTCTTGAACCTTTGATGGAGGATATGCAAGAAATGTGGGAAGAGAGTCTACGATTGTTTGATGCGTACCGACAGGAGTATTTTACTCTGCGTGCTATCATATTCGTTACTATAAACGATCTACCAGCAAATTTTTCACTCTCAGGACAGATTAAAGGAAAGACCGGATGTCTTATATGTCTGGACAACACATCGTACATATACCTGACCTTGTCAAAAAAGTTAGTTTACATGCGTCATCGTCGTTTCTTACCACAGAAGCATAGGTATCGTGCGATGGCTACCTTTTTTGACAAAACTGTTGAGAAAGGTACTGCCCCCGAAGCAAAGGATGGTTCCACGGTGTTCAAGCTGACAAAGAACATAAAGGTCGTGTTCGGCAAGAGAAAGAGCTTTAGGCAAGAGGAAGAAAGAAGTGGTAGAAAACACGCTGCCCTTCAAGAAACATTCAATCTTTTTCAAGTACCTGACGTACTGGAAAGACCTGGAGATTCGCCATGCCATCGATGTCATGCACCTCGAGAAAAACGTGTTTGACAGCACCATCGAGACTTTACTTGACATCCCAAGTAAAACAAAGGATAGGTTGAAGGCACGTAACGACCTGATCAATTTGGGCATAAGGAATCCACCCGATAGAGCTAACGAATGGTAAGATTGAGATATTCTTAAAATTATTGTGGCTATTTTTTTTAATGAAAAACAGCAGAAGAGGCTCCTACAAATCGTCGCAGCTATCAAAAGCTCTCCCAACAGAATTTGTGACGGTGCCCATGAAATCTATCACAGTAATTGCAGCACAAATCACAGAGTGAAACAAATATCCACGTAACTAAATTAAGAAGCAGGCAAAGATGGGATCGAATTACAGGGATGCATGGGGGCCAAAAAGAGCAAATGGATGCGACGGAGTGAGCTACTCTACTACTAATCAACCAGAGGAGGGTACTTTCGTTAAAAAAAAAGTAGTGGAGGGTAAAGACAGCGCAATCGAGCGAAAGGCAAAAGCTCAGCAGCGGCCAGCAACAGCAAGGCCGCACATCAGCAGCTGCTGGTAAAAGCCGGGAAGGGAGCGCCTTCGACGAGTCCAAGAAAGAGACCAAAAGCCGACGAGCAACGGCAACGGCAAAAACGCGATCAAACCCAAGGTATAATTGGTTTCAACGGTGCGCGCGCACGAGCGAGCGAGTCGTCCTGCAGCTGCGCCGGCGCTGGAGGCTGGACCTGCCGACACTTTACAGCGCACGCAGACGACGGCAGAAAGCAGCCTTCGCATCGATCGCTTGCTTTTCGCCAACAACAACAACGACGACGACGACGATGATAACAACAATAACAGCAACAGCAACGTGTAAATTAACCTGTAGCAACACGTTCCTACAAGTAGCACGACAACTTTCTTATACTCGATCTACTACTTCTCCGTAATAATTGCCACGTACGAAATCGAAACGAATTGAGCATCATCGGTGCATCGCCATCAAAATCATCCGCGAATCGATCGACCACCACTGCAGCGCAGAAGGAAGAAGAAGAGAAGAACTCAAGTATGTACTGTATCATCTAATTAATGCGTGCAGGTGCATCTATCCGTTCATGCATGTACAGTGCACGACGGCACACGGCATGGAGTACTATACTAGTATAGAACGGGGTGCAGTGCAGAGACATGCAAGTGTTGATGTCATATGATGGAGAGTATATCGATCGTGGAAGAAGGGTCACGGGCACTAAATATAGGGTGACAGGCACGCATCACCGACCGGGTCGGTCCGGTCGAATGGATGGACGGACGCGTGCGAGAGAGCGCATGCAACGCGAGGCGGTCGCCCGTCCATCGGTTTCTCGGAGTTTGTTAATAGCAGCCGACGACGCGCCAAAGGACCAAAACGCCTGTGACCCCTGGGGCACACACACACGGGCGCGTGCTGGTAGTACGGTGAATTGGTGATCATCGCGTCGTCTCGTCATCAACTAACAAAAACTTGGCATCACGTGACTGTGCGAATTGAAGCAACTTTTTGGGAGGATCACATTGGTTTTTTTTTTAAAAAAAAAGAAGAAAGGAGGGGGAGGGGGCTCATATGATTGAAGAACTGGAGTACTTGTTAATTTCGAATGTGTGTAGAACGCATATGCGTGAAATAATCGATCGTGTGGCTGCACTGAATGTCTGCAGTTTGCTGAGCCCTCGGTCAAATTAACTCGAACGCAGCATGCGTACGTACGTGCACAATGTACAGCTTATGCGCGCATTGATGAAAGTGTGGCGAAAATTAGAGTAGTAGGAGAGTACTATACTAGAGAGCGTGCATGCTTCACTGCTCGGTGCTAGTGCATATTTTTGGGCGGGAGGCAGCAACACTAATCAGTGTACGTACGCGTGTGGTTCATGATGAGCCATGCACGCACGCACGCACGCATTCATGGCAGGAGAGGGAGAAGGAGCGCAGGGGCCAGTACGCACAGTCCCACGCCGTCGGCCGCTCCTCTCGCGCGCGCGCGTGCCGGCGGTTGTCGGTGGCGGGCGGGGAAGGGAACGTGACGGACGACCGAACGATCAGTCGCCAACCAATCGGGGAGGATCTCTCGTGGTCATTGCCGTTGCCTGACACACATGTGGAGGGGAAGTCGCAGCCACCATCACCGCCAATTCACCATCGGATCAACGAGGAAACCTTCGCCGCCTGACACGCCCACCGACGGCCCAGGCTGGCTGTCCGTCACCGCACATTCGTCCCAGTTGCTCTCGCTGATCGATCACTCCCGTTCGCCTAAGCCCATCCAAATGGCCCGGCGTTACAGGGCCTAGTACGTGCTATTGCTCTTTGATGGCCTAGTAATTTGGGCCAGGGATTTGCCGTATTGATGGACTCAAAAAGGACCTTAAATTCCATAACTCTCTCCATTCAAAATGGTACAACAAAGCGTGTTTCGAGTGAGCACAACGATTAAGGACATGTTTAGAAGAGCTTATGACATGCACAACTACTCTAAGAATCGTAAACTCTTTCAAAAAATCTGGCTTTTCGTCTAGATTTTTTCAAAAATATAGTTGTAGAATCTATAAAATAAACTAAAAACTATTATGGGACTGTTTGGAAAAGTTTTTGACAGCTGTAGCTTCTCACATAATCTCCAGTTCTTCCAAACAGTCCAGATTATCACTCAGATTCTTAGAATTTGTAGTTGTAGAATCTCAAAAATGAACTAGAAGACAGAAGCTGAAAAACCCAGATTTTTTAGATTCTCAGAAGCTGACTACAAACTAGCTATTTTTTAGAATTTTAAGCTCTCCAAACAAGCTGGGATCTATTTATTTTGGAAGAATTTCAACACATAGGAATCGAAGAAGTGAAAGATTAGGAATGTATGCATACTCCAATCGATAAGAATTTTCCAAAAGGTTTAAGTGGATAAAATAATTATATATTTTCTCTCCATAACTTGTAGGAAAGAAAAATTTTCTTTAGTTTTTCTATACCTACTGTTAACGTCAAAATTTGGTAAGATTCTTAGTGGATTTGGTTAAGGAAAGGAGTCGATCAACCGATGAAAGTTTATCCAGAAGAGACCTAGTTCAAAAAAGATGCGGCATGATAATTTATCTATTAAGTAGGCAGAGTCAGTTAGTTTTTTTTTATTTTTGAGGAAAGATTGTTTAGAGTTCGGTCAGGACTTTTATCTTTTATCTTTTACTTTATCTTTAGGAAAGTCTGTATCATGTCCAATAAGGATTAGTATTTACCCATGGATATAAATATGTACACCTGAGGTTATTGTAAATTATCTCTCGATCAATATACAACTTTTAGCGCATCGCCATCCTGTTTTTCGAGGTTTTATCACCGGCGAAACTTGGCACCTGACTAGGGCTGCATTGCTTCGATCTTCGGCGAAAGGGTAAGCCCTAAGTTCCGCTGGCCTTGACAGTTGTATCGGCTATATTGGCGTTGTACAAGGCTACAACGCTTCGATCTCTTGGATTGCTCTGGTTCGGTTGGTATAGTTGTCTATCTGATATTTCAATTCTATCTTTAATTGTATTGTATTTAGGGACGCATCGGTTTAGTTAGGATTGTCTCGGTTAGGTTTAATCTTCTTAGTCGATACATCTCTATAATTATAATGCTGTTTTAAATAGATTTGTTATATCCATCATGTTAGCATAGATCTATCGGCTTATCTAACTTATTTGATTAGACGTAATCTAGAACTGTCTCGGTTGGATCCGATCTTCTATATTACTACCGATAATCTAAGTCTTGCTAAGTTTATATATTTATGCTACATTTTATTAGAGTGCTAGCCGATATGTTATCTTTACATCAGACCAACAGTCGATGTATGCTTTAACCATCAAGTCTACATTTATTATTTTGTATCAATATCGGCCGATTGGTTTATTGGACATCTACTTCACCATATTATCATCGGCTGATTGGATTGTTTGTTCAAGTTCTTCCATTGTCTTTATCTAAGTGTCAGAATCTACATTGGATATATAGCTGATTGTTTGAAATCCTATCGACATCGGCTAGAATCGCTACATCGGCTAGTATCGCTACATCGGCTTATTGGCCGATCAACTCTTTGATCGTCAATTTATCTATCTTGTCAGTTGCAGGATCAAACTGACTGACACGTTCACACCTCATCAAGATCTAGGATCTGTAATGGAGTTAAACAGATCTCCCAGACCTTTGTGTTTTTCGCGTCAACACCTACATTCCTACGAATCAAATGTCACTCATGAAAATTAATCCTTCAAAATCAAAATCCTTTAGTTTTCTCGAAACCGAACAAACTCTACATAGGGTATAAAACCAAAGGAAAGATGAGCAACATTTATTGTTCTACCCACGTTAAAACACATGTTTTAACTTTTAGGAGAGATTATGCAGCGCAAACAAGGACAAAGAAAAACTAATAATATGCATATCTTATATTTTATTTTCAAACAAGATGAAGAAAACTATATGCCTTATAATAAAAAAGAAGGGAATAATACCAGGGTTAATTTTCGGCTATAGTTGTTGTTATCTCCGACTATAGCTGATTAAGAAGGGTTCTAGTTATTTACTCTTATATATAATTTAGCTACTATAATTTTATTTAGCTCATTATAGCTGTTCAAGAAGATCAACCGTTAAATGTATTTGTCCGCTATTTAAAACACTGAGTAAATACACACGCTATATATGTAAGATATTCATGCACACGATGCACGAGTGCAATTACTTATTACATTCAATCGATAATAATGTAAACAATACCAATAAATATATCATGATTTGATTCTTTTACGTGTTTCGTTTGGATGCTTGTGTTGATTGGTACGTACAGACTCAGGATGCCTGTGTAGTTGTGTTGTTGCTTCAAATCACTAGCTGCGTGAGCAAGCTGAGCCGCCAACTGCCGAGCAAAGTGCAGCAGCCATGGCTCAAGGTCAACTCGACGCCGAGAGCAACGCCCTCGTCCCTGCCGGAGAAGAGGAAGACGACAGCCTCGCGTCGTTTCCGACGAGGGAAGGATGGTGGACGACGTTCGTCCTCTACCACGGCTGCTGGCTCACGCCACAGACCGTGACGAGCGTGTCGCTGGTGCGTGCTCGATCAGTTCGTGCCGCACCCCGACGACGTGCTCCTCGCCACCTATCCAAAGTGCGGCACCACCTGGCTCAAGGCACTCTCCTTCGCCGTCGCCAACCGCTCCCGCTCCCTGTTGGAATTGGATCTGATCAAGATGACCAGCACCCCTCACGCACTCTCTGATGGATTGAAACGCGCACACACACACGAGCAGAGACACACACGAGAATTTTTTTTTTCACGGCACTGCACACCAGCGCCCACACCACTTCTATTCTCTTCACCACGCACACCACACAAATGCTGATTACATCGATTAAATAAACACTCACGCACACACGCGTTAAGCCACGTCTGGCGGCACGACCCGGCCAGCACTCCTGTGGCTTATCACTAACTCCACTCACCTACATGCAAGGCACTACTCGCTGCATGCAGATCACCACCAACGGCCGCATGCATGAGCTATCTGATCCGCTCTTCTCGTCATGACTCGTTCACTTGACTTGGCCACAACTCCAAGGCAACGAGCAGCTGCATGACTAATCAAACTAACACACACATGTGCCTGCTCGCCCGACACATGACTAACTACAACTTAAGAAAAACAGTAAACAACAAGATTAACTCTAACAATCACCCCCTAATCTTGTTGTCATTTATTCATCACCTCCACAACGGCTTCAAAGTAGCGTCGGCTCGTCATCAGCATCCGCAATGGCAAGCTGCGCCATCGCCTCGGTCACCTTCTTCCTTGCAAGACACTCGTCGGCGAAGTGTCCAAATTCACCACAGATGCGGCAATCGATCTTCGACTTGTCGAACTTGCCGCGGTACTTCTTCTTGTCGCCATTGCTGCCGGAGCCCTCGCCGCGCAGTTTCTCTTCAGCGACTTTGGCCTCCCACTCAGCACGCGTGAATCGCGGCTCAGCTTCCGCGACTAACAGCTGCTACTCCCCCTCCCTTTCACGACGCCGCCCCTTTGAAGACTCCTCGAATGCCCGCAGACGCCCGACTGCCTCCGTCACCCTCATCTCCAACACATCCCCCCACTGCTCGATGGTGCTGATGAGGGGCAGGAACTTGTTGGGGACGGAATACAAGATCTTCTCGACGACGGTGGTCTCCTCTACTTTTGTGCCAGGAGAACGTATCTCGTTCACAATCGTGGCAACCTTCAAAGCAAACTCATTGATTTTTTCAGATTCACCCATATACATACCAGCAAGCTCCCTTTTGAGGGTTTGTACTCGGGCCTTCTTGATACGCTCTTCACCCATGTGCATCTCTTGGAGAGCATCCCATGCATCCTTCGCCGTCTCCTTCTCGGATATGGCCATCACCATGGCCTCCGGCATAGCTTGGACAATGGCGGCGAGAGCCATTTGGTCCATCTTCTCATCGACACCTCCCTTGTTCGCCACGGCAGACCACACATCTTGTGCGCGCATGAAGATCTTCATCTTCACCGCCCACACGTCGTAGTTGTTCTCCGAAAGCATGGGGTAACGCAGTGTCACCACCGCCTCCTTCACTTGCTGCACCACCAGCTTGTTGTCGTCGTCGCCGTCGCCGGCAGGAGACTTGCTGCCGTCGTCGATCTTTGCCATCTCTCGAACAAGGCTCTGATACCAATTGTTGGAATTGGATCTGATCAAGATGACCAGCACCCCTCACGCACTCTCTGATGGATTGAAACGCGCACACACACACGAGCAGAGACACACACGAGAATTTTTTTTTCACGGCACTGCACACCAGTGCCCACACCACTTCTATTCTCTTCACCACGCACACCACACAAATGCTGATTACATCGATTAAATAAACACTCACGCACACACGCGTTAAGCCACGTCTGGCGGCACGACCCGGCCAGCACTCCTGTGGCTTATCACTAACTCCACTCACCTACATGCAAGGCACTACTCGCTGCATGCAGATCACCACCAACGGCCGCATGCATGAGCTATCTGATCCGCTCTTCTCGTCATGACTCGTTCACTTGACTTGGCCACAACTCCAAGGTAACGAGCAGCTGCATGACCAATCAAACTAACACACACATGTGCCTGCTCGCCCGACACATGACTAACTACAACTTAAGAAAAATAGTAAACAACAAGATTAACTCTAACACTCCCGCCATCCCAGTGCCGGCAACCACCCGCTGCTCACAAGCCACCCGCAGGATCTCGTGCCATCCATCGAGACGCCATTCCGCCACCTCCACCCTTTCTCTGCCCTCGATGCGCTCCCGTCACCGAGGCTGCTCTCCACCCACCTGCCGCACCAGCTTCTCCCCACGCGTGTCGCCGAGCTCAGCTGCCGCATCGTCTACCTCTGCCGGGAGCCCAAGGACGTTGTCGTCTCCACATGGCACTTCATGAACAAGGTAGGCAATGACTTCTTCCTTGACCTCGACGAGGCCTTCGAGCTGTTCGTCGATGGCTGTTCCCTCTACGGGCCGGTCTGGGACCACTGCCTAGGCTACTGGAACAAGCACATCGCGGCTCCCGGCACGGTGCTCTTTCTCAAGTACGATGACATGATGGCTGACCCGGCCGGCCACGTCAATAAGCTCGCCGAGTTCCTCGGCGTCCCGTTCACCGACGAGGAGGTTGGCGCCGGCGTCGTGGATGAGGTGGTGAGTCTGTGCAGCTTCGAGAGGCTGAGCAGCCTGCCGGTGAATTCCTTCGGGGTGGTTGATCGGATCGGCGGACGGCCGATGGAGAACTCGTCGTATTTTAGAAAGGCGAAGGTCAGAGACTGGAAGAACTACTTGACTGAAGAGATGGCGCAGAAGCTTGATGCCGTTATTGCGGAGAAGCTGAAAGGATTAATATATAAAATATATATTATATATTAAGCATATATATAGTACAAACATGCAAGGTCAAATTTAACTTTTACATGTCACAATAAAAAACAAATTTAACTGTGAGTATACGTTAACTAACTATAGTTTAATTTTTTTTACAACTTGTAAAAGTTTAATTTTAACTTACATGTCTGTAGAGTGATATATCACATGTTAATACATCTTCTCAAATTTATTCAATTTTTTTATAATTATTTAAGTGAAATGCAAATAACGAGGTGGTGTCCTCTCGAGAGTTTAAAATCCACTCACCGTATAAGAGTAAGTGAAACTATAGTTTCTTCTTCTCCTTTCCCCTCTCCCCTCTCTACCCCATCTCTTTCCAGGGCGCGCGACCGACGGGAAAAGGTGTCGCGAGCGGCGGCCGGCAGAGAGAAGGCCGACGAAGAGGAGCTGGGTGGCAGCGGCGCCGGCCGGCCAACGAGCTCAAGCTCTCCTGCTCATCAGCGGAAAGACGGCAGCAGCGGGCAGTAGTGGCAACGGTGCTTGTCGGCGAAAAGGCGGTAGCAACGAGCTCGGGGTGAAGCCGGTCGCCATCAACGACCCCGTCCCGCTGCCGACGGCGAGCTTGTCCGCCCGCACCATCCTCCTCCCGCAGCGGTGCACAGGACGCGGTACCTACCGATGGCCTCGAGGAGACGGCGTTGTTGGGCAGTGCGGCTTAGAATGCACGATGCGCAAACAGGAGGAGTGGCAGCGGTGTCAGGGCATGCATTGGCACTGCTGCGGTTGTCCCAGGTCTCCACGGTGGCAGCAAGGGTGGGCCGACGATGGCGCTGCAGCAGGGGTCCACGGATCAAGGTGATAGAGAGGACTAACCTGGATTCCTCTCCTTCCAGGTTGATGGACTGGTACCCGATGCTGGTCCTCATCATGGTCGCCGTCAGCCTTATGTTCACCGCCTCCTTCATCTAAGGTCCTCTGATGAGGTCGCTACCGCCTCAGTGGCTCAATCTCCCGCCGCTCGCCTCCAATCGATGACCATTCCCGTCGACTGCCGCCCCTCTTCACACTGCCCGCCTTGAATTTGTGCACCGACGATGAGGAAAGGGAGAGAAGAGGGGAAAGAGATGAGGTGATGATGTGGGTCTCATTGCAATTTTTTTTACTTTTAATGGGGCACTCACTGACATGTGGGTCTCATGTTTTTTTTTACTTCAAGTGCCACGTCAACGCCACGTCAACCGAAACTGTCATCCAAACCGCCTGGATACCTTATTTCCAATTAGGGAAAAAATGTGGTAGGGGGCCCCACGTGTCAGCGACATATTTTATCCCTTCCTCTCCCTCTATCCCTCTCTCTCCTGTGTTCCTATTTCTCCTCGCCGCCTTGGCAGCTGTGGCGGCCACGCCAGCCCATCGACGGGAAGGCGGCAGCAACAGTGGGCGGCCAACGAGGAGGGGATCGTGACGTGACGATGGAGGAGAAGAGGACTAGAGGAGGGAACCAACGAGCTTGAGCTCACCATTCCCGTCCGAGGGAATGTACCGCTGGGAATGAACCATTAATATTAGTGATAATAAATTTTAAATAATTATAATTCTTATAAACATGTAGTATATATATCATCATATAACTCTTCAAAAACATACATAACTAAATTAGCTCTACAATATTTAAAAATAAAGTTTACTTTCTTCGGTTTCATAATTCTTGACGTTTTGGACAAAGTTGAGGTCAAACTTTTATAACTTTAACTATTAATAACTTTAAAAATAGTTAATATAAAGGCACTAGAACAACATATATAAATTTGTCTTACAATGTACTATAATAAAAATAAAAATATATTTATTTATTATATATATTATAATAGAAAAAATACAGTTAAAGATATATTTTGGAGACCATGTCATTGTCCAAAACGTCAAGAATTATTGAAACGAAGAATTATATTTTTACCCACTAAATTAATAATGAAAGATAATTTTACTTAAATTGCTGGACCTATTTTGGACTATTATTTTTAAATAACAAACTGTTTGAACATAAAGTTTACACCATTATGTTTTGTACCCATTAAACAACAATTTATGATCTATACTGACTAATTTTATACTTAAATGAGTGAACCCACTATTTTAAATTATTTTTTAATAAAAATATTTGTCCATCGATTTTCACTTAAACCGTTGGACTTATTATTTTAGACCACCAGATCTATCTTTCGTTAAAAAAGAAAGCCTCCAAAGACCTCTCTCTTACCCTCCGCACAACGCAGACTTTGTGTTTGCCTTCTACACGTAGAGTGAAGTGTCGTACCTAAGGTGATTTGCCAAGCTAATCATGATTGTCGCAATTCTACCGCTTTGCCAAGGTGAAGACGCATAAAATTATCAATAGATAACAATTGGTTTTGTTAATAACATGAAAACAAATTAAAGGTGTGATGTAGAGAAAGAAGAATCCAATATCGCGGGTTAAGTTTTTACAACATGCAACTCCGTGTAAGGTTAAAAGGAGGGTTGATTACCTAATTATAATGAACTGTGATATGTTGTATTTAGATTTTGTACTATTTGTTAATGCAGACGAAATAAAAATTACATTATGATTGTGAGCATAACATTAACCAATATCAATAGACCTTTTACCAAGACAAGGGTGTTATAGTGGAGTCTAAGGCCCTGTTTTTTTTTTTACTGAATCTAGATTTTGGATCTTTCATTTGCACACTTCCCAAGCTCCTCAATGGTGCATTTCGTGCAAAAAAAATTCTTGAAGTACTTTTTCATAATAATATTTTAACTTTGTAGAAGTTAATTCATTCATTTATACCCTCAAATAGCTATCGTAAAGATTAGATAGTCCGTTAATCCATCAATTTCAGCTATCCTAAATCGTAAATAGTACATAGATTTTCTTTTATGAGTCATGGTGATCAATAGGTATTTGAAGTCATGGGATAAATCTGTAAAAGCTATTTTAATTAGGTAAAGAACAATTGTTAATAGGTGTTAACATTGTTGGTCATTAGACAATTTTAAATGTATATAAATAGGGACGAAGCTAGAACAGAAATTACCTTGTGTCTCATAGATATGAATTACATAGTTAATGTTTTAATACATGTGTTGATGAAAAACATGCTTTGGGAAAATCATTTTGGACCCTGAGTCCATGCATGAGGGAGGAGCAATGTGACGTTGCCCCTGTATATAAATTAAATAAGTAGATAATATATAGCCCATATGACTATCACAAGACGAGGAGTGAGTGAAGGATATTACCGAGTTATGAGTGGACAGAGAACAATGACAAATAGCTTACACATATATATGAGTGATAGCATGATATGTCATGTTTAGCAAAGAGTTTTAGTAGCGACAAATACACCATGAAAAAGGAGAATATGTGCTAATTTGAATTTAAAAAATTATGCAAACCAATTTTTCCTAAGTAGTCATTGTTTTAATAAATTTCATTAGTTCTGTTGATGTAAATCGTATTTAACTTAATTAATTACAATTTACATGAGAAAACTATATTTTTGATATAATCGTATTGCATGACAGAAGTAAAAATTACTATAAAACACTTCAAAATTAAATTTATATAATTCATATCTTATTTTAAAGAAATATATATATTGTTTCAAAGGAAATTATCAAACATGCAAAAAACAAAGAAATTAGCTTTAAATAATTGCTCGTATTTTGCATTACCAAGCCAAGCAATTATATAGGTGATTTGTATCCTAACATTAAAAAACCTTTAAAATTCTTTAAAACTGTGGAGAAAAATATAAAATTCTTGAACTTCTGTAGAGAAAAAAAATTCAACCTTTAGTCTATCATTAATTTGGTTGTCATTACATTATGTGTCTTTATGATACGATTCAATCACAAGAACATTGAATTCCTTACTCTCGCAATGCACTTATAGCCATATTACACGATATGTGTATATATGGTACGTATGATAATTAGCTAGCGGTAATTTATTATTCACTTGATGCAAAAGTCTATTTAAAAGTTATATGACATTAATCCATCTTATATTCAAAAGTCAGTGAATGGTTTTTTATATGTTTGTCTTTAATTTAATTTATGAGACATAATTTCTAAACATACTATATATAATTTTACATTTTAATTATATGGGTGCTCGCGCATGCGCGCGGGCCATCTTTCTATTTGTTAAAAAATAACAAATATAAATGTAAATATACGTATAAAAGTTTTGTACAGCAGTTTCAGTTTAATTTGAGTTCAAGAGCTGAAAATATTAATGAAGTACAGCTTAATTTGGGCCTCACTTGCACCGGTCCGAAATGCCGAAAACATCGTAGTATCGCACATAGAGGGCATATTTTCTGTTAAATACTTTTACATAGGTGAGCCATCAAGTTACTATAGTATCGCATAGCAAAAACTAAGCCAACTCGAGAGGGGTGAATGGTTGCAGTATCCAAATCTGCTGGCGTCGCCTGTCGCCGCCGCCGGTCTAACCGTCGTAGCCTCGCCGGTCTGACCAGTGTTATGCCATCGGTCTGACCGTCGGTGTTTCATCGGTTACACCGTCGAATCCGAGCAAACACAAATAGAAGATCTCTCAAAAGTAGATTGAAATTTATTGCAACTATATGTGTTTACAAAGTGCAACAATAGCACTCTCATTTAGTTCCAATAATATTATGACTAGAAGGAGGTTCAACTAAAGTTTAAACTTTGTTTCTCTCAAAATTTTCAAGTTTTTCATACATGGCATTAATCCACGATTCATCAGTTAAGGCATGAGTAGCATCTTTGGGTTCAAAAGAAGCAACAAACGTAGAACTTGCATGAACATCATGAGTCGTTACCTTAGACCTTGTAGTACGCTCACCTAGATTACTGATGATTTGTTCCGGTGGATGTCGTCGTTGAATATGCAAAAGAGCAGTGACTTCAGAAATTATTTCACGTTCTATACCTTTACTTGTTGAAGTAGTAGCCTTTGGAGGTTCATTGGAATCAGCATCACCAGGACCCGAAACGGACCCACCCGGCCGGTTTGACCACGACTTCTGCGTCGGTCTGACCGGCGGTGTCCCTGCGGTCTAACTGGCTTGGCGCCCAGTCTGACTGGCCAACACTGGTTCGTCTTCGTCATTGCTCTCATCTTCAAAAATACGACCATCCTCTTCCTGAACGTTTGATAATGTTCCTGCAATTTCTGGTCTAGTACCTGGACTAGCCTTATCAAAAATGACTTCACATGTCTCAAGAATTTTGTTAGTCTCTAAAACAAGTACACAAGAATGTGCAGGATATCCAAGAAAAATTTCATCGGTAGAATGTGCCTCAAATTTATCCAAATTCCTAGATTTCAAGACAAAACACTTGCAACCAAAAACACGCAAATGTGAAACTTTGGGTTGATGTCCAAATCGAAGCTCATAAGAAGTTTTTTCAAGTTTGGATCTCAAGAAAACTCTATTGAAAATATAACATGCAGTGTTAACAGCTTCTGCCCAAAATTTTCTAGGAGTGTGATATTCATCTAGCATTGTCCTTGCTATCTCAACCAAAAAACAATTTTTCTTTCAACAGCACCGTTTGTTGAGGAACCCGAGGAGAAGAAAATTGATGTTCAAGACCTTTTTCATTGCAAAATCGTTCAAAAGAAGTGTTTTTAAATTCACCACCATTATAACTTCGGATTGTTCTCAAAGAACTAGAAAATTCAAGAGCCAAACGAAGATACAAAGTTCAAAAGTGATCAAAAGCCTCATCCTTAGTTGCCATAATGAAAACCCAAAAATATATAGAATAATCGTCAACAATAACCAACACATACCACTTTCCTACAACAGATTGCACTCTAACTGGACCAACAGTGTCCATATGTAAGAGATGTCTTGGTGCATCTGTCATCACAGAAATAATAGGACCATGTGAAGACACAACCATTTTAGCATGACGACACGATAAATAAACCAAATCAAGATCTTTCTTAAGTTTAGACAAACCATGAACACGATTCAAACCACTAATCCTAGTGAGATGATCAAAACCAACATGTCCAAGTCTACGATGCCAAAATATCAAATCTCTATTAAATTTAGCAACCAAACATGTGACCTCAGATGAAACAGGATTTTCAAAATCAGCTTTAAAAACTCGTCCATAGCGAGAAATACCCAACACAGAATCTCCAGATGAATAAAAAATTTTACTTCCAGTTTTATTAAAGTGAACCTCAAAATTCTCATCAACAATTTGTGAAACTGAAAGGAAGTTATACTTTAAATCCTTCACTATTGCTACGTCTTTCAACACAAACTTGTCACTTACCTTGACAAAACCCGTAGCTAGAACAACACTAGTAGAAGCATCTTCAAAGATAATTGATTTAGTCCTGAATGCCTATTTGAGGGAGGAGTACCAACTTTTATCACTAGTCATGTGCCGCGAACAATCGGAATCCACAATCCACACATTCCCCTTCCTCGCCACCAAAGCCTACACATAAGAAGATGTCGAAACTTCAGTACTGGGGTTAGACAAAAAAAATTTAGGAATCCAGTACTGAGACACAAGACTAGTAGATCCAATAGGCATATAACCATGCGAGAAAACAATTTATGAATTTTTAGAAAAATCTTGCCGAGGCCGGTCTAACCGAGGTGGTGCAGCCAGTCTGACCGGGGGTCGGTCTGACCGAGGGAAAGCCACCAGTCTGATCGGGCGTCGGTCTGACCGCTGGACCCACTGCGGTCTAACCGGTTTCCTCGAGTAAAAACTGGATTTTTGCCACTTTGATTTTGCAAAATCAATTTCTCTTTCTTTTTTCTGTTTACGAGCAAGTCTAAAACAAAATACAACCAAATGCCCATCTTTACCATAAAAAGAACAAGTATACTTTTGACGAGAAGTAGATGTTTGAAAACCTGTTTTTTTAGGTTCGGGTTTTGTCAAAATTTTATCTTGATTAGTTATGCTCAAAACAGCAGGTTGATGTTTAGTAAAATGATCATGAGCATCAAAACCAACACCCCATTGTAACACTCACTTTACATTGATCCAAAATCATGTTAAGTTTCTGTTTACCATCAGAAAATATTTCCAAAGAACTTTTCAAGTAAGAAACTTCATTTTTCAAATTGGCTCAATTTTCACAATCAATCTTAACATATTTTTACTTGCGGCATCTAGAGCAAGAAAGCACTTCATCAGATTTAACAATGTTTTTCATGTAGTCAACACGACCTAAGACATCTTTTAGTTTCATCTTGTTTAGTATGCATGTTGAACAATTCAAAACACTATGTTAAACATCAAACTAATATAAAAAGTAGTTTGATATTTTTTCAATAACTTTTTAATTAAAAACAACTCATCCAAAGTGCGTGTATGCATGGCAACTCCAAGAGCGAAAGACGATTTTAATATCAAATCATGTGAAGCATTGTCATATCTTATTTTTGAAATCTCAGTCATTACAACCTCACAATTATTGCAATCATCATCATCATAGGGAATAAGAGATTTTAATCTAGCAATTTCAGAATTAAGAGATTCAATCGTAAACTCTTGTTTTTTAATCATGTTTTCACATCTTTTATTTTTGGAGTTAAAAATGAAAATAATCTCCTCAAGAAACTTTCTAGGGGGATTTACCTCATTGTCCTCATACTCTGAGTCTGATTCACCACGAGTCATGAAGCACACGCCGGAGATGTTCTTTCCCTTGTCGTCATCTTCATCACTCTCAAGATCAACATCACTTGAAGGCTCAAAAGCTGCATACACTTGATTCAGCATCTTCTTGAATGATTCATTGGATTTCCATCCCCTGAACGTGCTTCTTGGCTTATCCTCCTTGATCTTGTCTCCATTGTCATCCTTCTTGGCTCTTCCTAGCTTGGGGCAGTGCGAACGAACGTGATCTAGCTCTCTGCACTCAAAGCAACGAACTCAACCTCCTCTTTTCTGAACCTAACATTGTTCATAACTCGAGACAACTTGTTAATAGCCAAAGCCAAGTCCTTCTCCTCGAACTGTTCGAGTTAATCATCGGACATGACATGATTAATAGTAGATAAAACATTATGAGTAGATGTAGAAGCACCATCATCAAGAGGAGATCCAGAGGAAACCAAAACACTTGACTTAGAATCAACTTCACGAGAAAGAATATCCATCTCATGAGTTTTGAGTTTAGTGTAAAGTGAATCTAAAGTCAAAGCGGCCATATTAACAGACTCTTGAATACATGTAACTTTCATCTCCCAAATTGACATATCAAGACCGTTCAAGAAGTGGCGAGAAACTTCAGATTAAGAATAATTGGTATCAAAAGATGAATCAACAGATCTAAGATTGCTTAAAAACTTTTTAAAGCATGCAAGATAGTCATCCAAAGCCTCTCCAGATTTCATCTTCAATTTCATGTAATCTTTTTTAAAAACATCTCTTCATAGTTACTTGATATCAGAAGTACCTTGATGAAAATTGTTTAAGGCATTCCAAATCTCATGTGCAGTTTCAAAATGGGAAACACGATTAAAATCTAAACGAGAAATTCTATTAAGCAAATAGTTACGATCTTTGCAATTATATTCAAATTCAGTTTTCAAAGCAGCACTATTTATCTGAGAAGGAATTTCATAGGGATTAATAGCTTTTAGCCAAATATCAGAATCTTCTGCCGTCATAAAAGCTTTCATCTTTTTGCACCAATAAGAAAAATCCAATCCATCGAAAACATGGGGCTTAGTTGTAAACTTGTATGCCATGGCTCAAACTCAAGATCGGTAAAGATCCAAAGAAGAAAACAAGACTCTGATATCACATGTAGGATCGCACAACAAGAACTAAGCCAACCAGAGGGGGTGAATGGTTGTAGTATCCAAAAACTTAAAACTTTCATGGAATAAAAGTTATCCTTGTTGTCGATGTAGATCGGTCTGACCGAAGTTGATCTGCCGGTCTGACCACACGACGACCTCCGGTCTGACCAGCGTTGATGCTCTGGTCTAACCGCCCAAATCTGTCGTCGTCACCTGTCGCCGCCGCCGGTCTAACCGTTGTAGTCTCGCCGGTCTGACCGGTGCTATGCTGTCGGTCTGACCGTCGGTGTTTCACTGGTTGGACTATCGAACCCAAGCAAACACAAATAGAAGATCTCTCAAAAGTAGATTGAATTTTATTGCTACTATATGTATTTACAAAGTGCAACAACAGCACTCCTCTCAAAAATCTCGACTAAACTCGAAACCCTAACTTTTCTCTAAACTCAACTCTCACAAAATCGATACCAAGAGGCCTCAACCTCCCTATCTATATATACCCATAAATCCGCAACCTAAACCCATGAATCCAACTCATACAAGAAGTCCTAATCCCCTAGGAAACCTTCCCGTACAAGAAAAAAACTTTACAAAACCAATCATACCAAATTTGGACTCCTTTCAAATTTGACTCTTCGTCCCATATGCACACAATATCTTCATTGTATGCCATGTGGAATCTTCACCAACCACGTGCATTGATCTTTAGCCTAAGCATCCCGCATAATATCGTGATCATTCAGACGTCATTTTCTCCCAAGTTGACTCCTGATCCATCACCGGCAATGCTCTCTCGAGGCATCAAGACACACCTACACATGAATCAAACAAGAAACCATATCCAAGCACAAGATCTCACCAACTTGACTCAACATTAGCATACAACAGTATTACATATGCATACAAATCATCTAGAAGTCATAAATATGAATTAATCATGAGTATCCAAATAAAAAATCTGAAACCGAAATCAACACAGAGCCGGCCGGTCAGACCGTGCAACACTCAGTTGGTCTAACCGGCAACCTTAGCGTTGTCTGACCGGTCCACTTAGCTGAAAACACCTGTTCATTTCCTAAGAATTATATACCTCCAAAAACCACTTCGCCAAAAATCTCCAAATATCAAAACCAATTATCTCAAATAACAATTATTCATCACAAAATAATAATCAAACACACTTTGATTTTACAGTTACAAAACAATGGGTTCCAGTTCAAAGGGATCTGGAAATATAAAATTCCACCAAGGATCAAAGTTATCATTTGGTTACTTATGAAAAATAGCATCCTGACAAGAAATAACCTCTTGAGAAGAGGATGGAAAGGCAAAGAACAAAAAAGTGCTAGCTTTTGTTCCGCAGATGAAACTATTGAACACATGTTTGTAAAATGTCAACTTGCTAATTTCTTATGAAATGTAATGGCATGTACTTTTTAATTTGAAGAAAATGATGTCGGCCGGTGGCGGCGATGGCAGCGGCGAGCTGAGAATGCCTATGGGTGGCTGGCTTGGCCTGTGCTCGTGGCCGATTGGAGTTGACGGAAGGGATAGAAAGAAATCGTGACGGAGTGGCACGGTTCAAATTTTACAAAATTTCAGCGGCACACGCCCGATATCGTAAATAGCAATGACATTTTTTCTTAAAATCGATAAATTTGGAATGGCATGGATCTAATTAACCATATTTTTTATATCGGATTTTAGTTATTTCTAAATTGTATTGTTACTTAAACTTTTTTTTATCTTTTTGTCCGATGAATGTGAAAATTTCTAGCCGACACACTGAACATGATACCTCATTTCAAAGAGCAAACGTGGTGCCTTATTTCAAAACTGTTTTAATATAATGGTTGGTATCCATCATATATTTGGTTGATGGTGATTGGGATAGCTGCAATTACATGAGATTTATGGAAAGCCAAAAATGCTAACATGTTTTAAAATGCTGCCATTAGAGTATATGTTTTAAAATGCTAACATGTTTTGGCTTTCCATAAATCTCATGTAATTGCAGCTATCCCAATCACCACCAATTTCGTATCGTTCTTATTGAAACTATGTAACCATCAACCAAAGATATGATGGATATTATTCATCTAACCCCCACTGGTCAGATATATGATGCTTGTTATTGGATCACCTACTGGTCCATATTGCAGACAACGGAGGACGCACGATGAAAATTGTAATGGGGAGCGGCTCTGCTAAGGAAGGTGGCCGGCGAGATGTTTTGTTCAAGTCATGGCTGGAAACCAATCGCCAGTCGATTGGAGTGAAGATGAAGGATGGAAGCACATGATGCTCTTCTGATTTTTTTTCTTCATTCTGTAGTTGATAGATGTCTGATATGTGTTCTGGAAAGTTTGGTTCCCTGCATGATGGTCGGATGACACCGTTCTAATGGCAGATGAATTCTGTGCGTAATCTTTTCAGTTAGTTGTAGGAATGGTATGAAATAACTGTTAAAGGACTGTTTCATTTCGGTAATGAAATGGGGAAGCAGTGCTCTCTTTCTAAAAAAAATTGTCACGTTGTTTACTGCTATGTCGGAACCAGTTAGTACTTCCGTTCTTCCTTCCAATGCAATGATGCGAATGCGATTAAAGATTCAATTTTTTTGGTTAGAACCAAATGAATCAGTAGAATGTGAATAATAAAACAGCTCAAATCGGCTATGTTTCAGCCCGGAAATCCAGGCCGAAACTGCAGTTTTACATCATCGATCGATAGGTGATTCGAAGTCAGCACAAACGCATAAAGGAGTCGAGGAGGCCGCAGCCGCACACCTCGCAGCAGCGGACAGCGGCCGCGCCCTTCCCAACCTGTGGCCTCGCCGGCTGCGGCCTCTTGTTGAGGAACACGATCTTGGCACTGTTGATCACGTACGTCTAGACGCATGAGACGTCGATGAACCGGCACTAAATTCATGCGATGGAGTAGAACCTTGACAAATGTCCCAGGCACTCCACAAGCTGACTATATGAATGTCCAGGAGTAACAAACGCATTGTCAATGGCTTTGGTGTTCACCACGAGTGCTCAAAAGGACGAACCTAGTGACTGAGGCTCGTTGCTTCAAAATGGAGCAAAATTTTTCGCGCATGCCAAACGAAAAAGCTCAATAACGCATGATTAATTAAGTATTAATTATTGTATTTTAAAAATTGATTTATTTGATTTTAAAAAAAACTTCATTAATTTTTTTAAAAAAATACACCATTTAACAGTTTAAAAAACATGCTAATAAAAAACAAAAAAGTTAAAGTTTGAAGTTAAAGAAAAGAACTAACCGTTGCACTAAAATCCCGAAATCCCAACTTAACATTACAAACATGCACCAGAGAAAAAAGAGGAGAGGGAGAGCTAAAGAATACAATAGAGAATTAGAGATGGGTCTCATCTTGCATAACATGAACTCATCAAAAGAGAGAATGTGAACTAACTTGTCCATTCACTCAAAAACTAGTTGTTACTAATAGATTTAAAACTGGAAGTTCCACCCTCAGGGGGCCATAAAGGAGTTGGGTGGCAGCGTTTGATGAGTTCTAAAAAGGCAAAATTTACTATAGGGCACTTAAAGTTCATGATCTTTGCGACAGGACATACAAAGAACGTGTATTTGCTGCAAGACATCATAAAAATACGGTAATTAGTTGCTAGACACTGAACGGATTATTTTATTATATCCGGTTCAAACGGAGAAAGCACTTTTGAAAATGATAAGTTTGCCCATGGGCCTTGTTTCTTTTTAACCCGACCAAGTCTAGTCCAAATCGAACCCAGACCAAGGGAGTGAGAATGGACCAAATCGGGGGAGTGAGAATGGTCTAGTTCTGTTTCAAATCAGACCCAATCGTCTTATGAGCAGCTGGAGACAAGGGCAAATTGGTACTTTCCATGTTGTTTCTCTCTCCGTTTGTACTGAATATAACAAAATAATTTGTTTGGTGTCCAGTAGCTAATTATCATGTTTTCGTGGAGTCTAGCAGCAAATACACATTCTTTAGATGCCCTGCAGCAAAGACCGTGAACTTTGAGTGTCCTGTAGCAAATTTTTCTTCTAAAAACTATAACAACGGAACTCAACGAGGTAACAAACTCTAAAAATATCCAATTTTTAAAGGTCATAAGGTAGATGAATAGAAGTCGTGGAGGACCGGACAAGCAAGTAAAATAACGACAAAGGAGTAATTGTTGACGGTTGATGTGGCTTTTAAAAACTATAAAATGAAAACCCAATTATGATAAGGTTTAATTTTTAAAAACACAAGAAAACAGGATAAATGTTTAACAAATTTTAAATGTGTAAAAAAATTAGATAGCTTTGTATAGGTGCTAGCCGCGCAATACATGTGATACCCAGCTAGTTTTATTGTCAAGACAGCCTTGAAAAGAGACCACGTTCATTGTCGAGGCTAAAAATTTTCCGTATTAATCGAGAAAAAAAGATCTTAACCGTTAAATCATGGTGGGTCCAGATTATAACGATATAGATTGAGATATAGTTGTATACAAGATACACAATTATATCTATAGAAATAGAAGTTAAGAATTATATATAAAATCTAAGCTTATAAAAATATGAGCTAATAGTTGTATATGAAATCCAAATATTTCTATATATAATGTTACCTATAGAAATAAAATTTCAGAGTTGTATATTAAATTTAACTCTAAGTGAATTATCTAGCTCAGTGCAAAACTGCGTGGGACAATCCCCTTATTTATTACTCCCTACGTTTTAGAATATAGCAACCTAAAACTGAATAGGATATATCATGTTTAGATTCATAGTACATCTCATCCAATCGTAGGTTACAATATTTTGAAATGGGGGAGTACATTCAATCGAGAATAGTCGAAGCTGTACCAGAATATGATTCTTGTATACCTTCATCGATACGTGTGTAGGCTGGATACTTGTGTTTTGATTGGTACAGAGACACAGGATCGATGCTTGTGTAGTTGTGTTGTTGCTCGATCCAGATCACTAAGCTCGCTCGTGTCAATCGAGCAAAGCTTAAGCAGCCATGGCTCAAGGCAACTCGACACCGAGAGCGTCGTCCCTACCGCCACCGGAGACGAGGAAGACGACATCCTCGCGTCGCTTCCGACGAGGGAAGGATGGTGGACGAGGTCCGTCCTCTACCACGGCTGCTGGATGACGCAGCAAGCCGCCACGAGCGTGTCGCTGGTGCGTGCCCAGTTCGCGCCGCGCCCCGACGACGTGCTCCTCGCCACCTACCCAAAGAGCGGCACCACTTGGCTCAAGGCACTCTCCTTCACCATCGCCAACCGCTCCCGCCACCCCGTCGTCGGTGCCGGCGCCGGCGACCATGTCGTTCATCGAGGTGCCCTTCCGCCACCTCCACCCTCTCTCTGCCCTTGACACGCTCCCGTCACCGAGGCTGCTCTCCACCCACATGCCGCCCCAGCTGCTTCCCCCGCGTGTCGCCGAGCTCGGCTGCCGGATCGTCTACCTCTGCCGGGAGCCCAAGGACGTCGTCGTCTCCATGTGGCACTACATGAACAAGGTAGGCAACGGCTTCTTCCTCGATCTTGACAGGGCCTTCGAGCTGTTCATCGATGGCTTCTCCCTCAACGGGCCGATCTGGGATCACTGCCTAGGCTACTGGAAGAAGACCATGGAGGAACCCGACACGGTGCTCTTCCTCAAGTACGACGACATGATGGCCGACCCGGCCGGCCATGTCAAGAAGCTCGCCGGGTTCCTCCGATCCGCGTCCCGTTCACCGATGATGAGGTCGGCGCCAGCGTCGTGGAGGGGGTTGTGAGAGGCTGTGCAGCTTCGAGAAGCTGAGCCGCCTGCCGGTGAACTCCTCCGGTGTGGTTGACCCGATCGGTTGGCGGCCAATGGATAACTCGGCATTTTTCAGGAAGGGTAAAGTGGGGGACTGGAAGAACTACATGACTGAAGAGATGGCCAAGAAACTGGATGTCATTATTGAGGAGAAGCTGAAAGGATCTGGTCTCACTTTCTGAATATCTGAATATAATATTTGTTATTTCTTTTACATGTATGCTTGGTGTGCTCCTGTGTAAAAGTACAATAATTTTCAGAATCCCTTGTATTTAAGCTTCGTCCCTTTTTCACAAACGCGCAAAAAAAATTGCACGTCAGTATATTAGAAGGAAAAGGGTTTTTGATACATCACGCAATCGGCCAGATAGACCTATGCCAGGGGAGAGGAAGAAAGAAAAAAACAAAAACTGCAAGTGCGGAAAACTTTAGTCCAAACAGCGGAAGAGTGGAAGCAGAGCCGCACTACACTCCCAAAAGGCCCCCCAAAATAGCAACACTAGCAGAAGACCACATACGACTCTGTGAGAGGATGGACTCCAGAACCATGGGGACCGAGGAGAGCACAGAGTCGAAAACTCTAGAGTTTCGCTCCTTCCATAACTACCAAGAGACCAGGAGGACCAGGGAGTCGAAGCCGGTGCAAAGATGCTCAGGTAAGCAAGCCCTAGAAGACGACCACCAGATCTAAAGCAAGCTACCATGGGGGGAGAGAGGGCAGCCCAACTAGGGGGCGACAACACATGGTGCCAGATCTGCCGAGCGAACACACAGTCGAGGAGGATGTGGTTTGTGTCTCAAGTTCCTGAGCACAAAAGGGGCAGGCTAAGTGGCTATCGATACCACGCTCCTGGAGAAGGTCAGCCATCCAGCAACACTGCTGAAATGCAAACCAGAGGAAGAATTTGCATTTAGCATGGCCCTTCGCGTGCCAGAGCAGATCGGCACAGGCAAAGGAATGCTAGCCAAGGAAAAACACCCGATAAGCTGAGCGTGCCGAGTAACGTCGGTCACTCATCTATCTCCAAACAAGCCAATCCTAAACGTCCGGCGAGAGCTGGGTAGGAAGCACTGCATCCCAGAGTAGAAGGAACTAGGAGATGACCAGAACAGTGAGGGTACCACGGATATCACTAACCCAGGAGTTGTTTGCGAGGCCAGAAGCAACCGTGCGTGAACCCAGAGACGGGGGGGCACAGCGAGAAGGAGATCTGGAGCTAAGGAGGCCACCGAGCGACCGTCGATCAATTGGTCAATCCAGAAGAGTGTGGATTCACCATCTCCCGGCACGAAGAAGGAGAACGCTGCAAACATGTCGGAAATGCTCCGCTCGACAGGGGCCTTTAGGCCAGCCCAGTAGGGGTGCCCTGAGCATTAAAGCCAGAGCTATCGAACTCGTAGGGCGTACCCAGCCGTCCTGAGTTCAAGAATTCCCAACCCACCAAAAGCTTTGGGACAACAGACATTCATCTAGGATACCCGGCACTGTCCCACATGGGCTGAGTCCGTACCCGTCCACAAGAAGGCGCGGTGCTTCTTGTCAATGGCTTTGACAACCCAACCTGGCAGGCCGATCGCTATAAACACATGGACCGGAATGGAAGAGAGAATAGACTGGACCAACACAGAGCGGCCAGTCAGAGTGGTGAGTCGGCCCTTCCAGGGGAGAAGCCGATGGGAGACCTTATCCATGAGAGGTTGCATGGCCGCTTTCGGCAGCTTGTGAACCGATAGCGGAATGCCGAGGTAGGTGCAAGGAAAATCAGAGATTGAATGGAAAAAAGGACTGAACCAGCTCTAGGTTCTCAGCTGAGCAGCGGATCAGAGTAATCGAGCACTTGGCAAGGTTGGTGCGCAGCCCGGATGCTGAACCAAAGACAGAGAGGATGCCTTGGATGAACTCGAGATCCTGCCGAACGGGGGAGAGAAATAGAACTAGATCATCAGCGTAGAGGGAGGCGCGATGTCGTATGGCTCAGTTGTTGAGCGGAATGAAACCGCCCAAGTCGGAGGCCTTGCGAAGTATCGCATTGAGCACATCCATGACCAGAATGAAGAGCATGGGAGAAAGAGGATCTCCCTGACGAAGACTCCTCCGGTGAGGGAAGCGGGGATCTGGCACCCCATTGACCAGCACCCGAGAAGAGGAGGCACCGAGAATGAGGGAGATCCAATCACGCCAGCACTGACTGAACCCCAAATGGGCAAGCACCTCAAGCAAGAATGGCCAGCTGACCGTGTCAAAGGTCTTCGCAATGTCCACTTTGAGAAGAAGACGGTGTGTGCGCCTGGCATGGAGAGCTTTGGCCGCAAGCTGGACATAATGAAAGTTGTCATGAAGGGAGCAACCTTTGACGAAGGCACTTTGATTGACCACCACAAGCCCGTCAAGGTGAGGAGATAGATGGGAGGTCAAGATCTTGGAGAACAACTTGCTGAACCTATGGATGAGGCTAATCGATCGAAAATCCTTCACGTCAATGGCATCATCCTTCTTCGGTAGAAGAAAGATGAGGGCATCATTGAGGGAGGCAAAATCCTAGCTCTCCATCGTATATGGGCCGCAGGAGGAGCTGGAGAAACTTCGGTTCCTGGATGAGCTCTGGACGCTGTGCTCCTCTCGCATGGTGCTGTGGGTCATTGCAGGCGATTTCAACCTTATTCTCGAGGCCCAGGACAAGAACAACCTGAATCTCAATTGACGCATGATGGGCTGCTTCCGTCGATTGATCGATGAGTTGGATCTCTGGGAGTTGCCGCTCCACGGTTGTCGTTTCACTTGGAGCAATAAGCGTGACTCTCCTATGCTCGTCAAGCTCAACCGTGTTCTCTTCTCCGCGGATTGGGAGGAGCTTTTCCCCTCTTGCCTCCTCCAAGCAGCCTCCTTTGTCGTCTCAGATCACTGTGCTCTCCTCCTCCATTCTTGTGTCGTTTCGCCGAAAGCGCATCGCTTTTGGTTTGAGGCCATTTGGCCCAAGTTCCATGGCTTCCTTCAAATCGTACAAGACGCTTGACAACCTCCTGCCAACCTTCCCCCTCTTGCCACGCTTGCCTAGTGTTTCTCCAACACGGCTAAGCGCCTGCAGAGCTGAAGTGACCGACATGTTGGCAGTGTCTGTCTCCAGCTACAGATGGCGAAGGAGCTCATCTTCTGGCTCGATGTCGCGCAAGAGAGTCAGTCTCTCTCCACATTGGAGACCTGGTTGCGGCGGGAGTTGAAGCTGAAGTGCCTTGGGCTTGCCTTGTTTGAGTGTACCATTGTGTGCCAGCGTTTGTGCTTGGTCTGGCTCAAGGAGGGCGATGCTAATACCAAATGTGAACTAGCTACTAGAAACTAGAAACTAGTAAGCATTTTCAAACTGCATTTTTAGTCACGGGCTTTCCTGTGCATGGGCTAGAGGCAATCAAGCGAATGAACACAAGGTAGTTGACCTAAAAATGATACACTATAGTACACTACAAAGAATAAAGCCAAAACCATTTATGAATCTCCAAAAGCCCGTAAAAAAAGACTATTTAGACCGCGTCCCTTGGAGATATGAACTCTGCCAAAGGGGTTGCCCCCGCCCTCATCCAGGTGGCCCCTTTCTCTTTGATCTTCGCAACTATGTTTGGTGGGGCAGCGTCAATGTGATGAAAAATTCTTGCATTATGCTCACACCACAACTCCCAAACAACAAGGATGATTAGCGACTTAAGCGCCTTAGTTGGCCTGGGTGACATCAACATTAGATGATACCACCAATCCTCCATAGACCTGCAATCGTCCCAATTTTGCATATCAAAATCTTGGCCCGTCGGGCACTGAATCTCTTGCCATATTCTCTTGGAGAGTCTGTAGCATGTGAGATGGTGCGTCGTCATTTCCTTTGTTACATATCCGCTGATTCATTCAGCCTCTCTTTTGTAGCCTATCCACCGTTCACACCCTGTTCTGTATGATCAACCAGACGAAGAATTTGCATTTAAGCGGTGCCTAGCATTTTCAGATTGTCTCGGTGAAGATTGTTCATGCCACACCTAGGAATTGATCAATGGTTTTGCCCTCTTTTCAAATAAAAAAAACCATTGATGAAAGTGTAGTTAAGTTTGAGGCTTTGAGCATTCCCAACCGGTTAAGAACAATCCGGAGAAAAGTTGCAAGAGTCAGGTGAAAGAATCAAAAGGCTCCTGAAATCTGAGCTTTAATTTGATCATTTCCGAATAAAATCAGCATGAACTCTACTCAAAACGTAGTTACAGTAAAATTTTGAACAAAATAAAACACAATTAATTCCACAATAATAAAACTGTACTAGCACTTCATTCTTGCCACCGCGGAGATTACCCCCGGTTTAGACAATTAGACTCCACGGCGGCAACGATCATCCGACGTGTCAAAGCGCCACGTGTCACGGCGCCAGCGGCCGGCGTCACAGTCACACCACGGAGTCCGAGGCGTCTTGCTCCGGCGGCGGCGCGTGGCTCCGGGTTCCCCTCATGAAGTTGCCGCTCCACGTCGACGTCGACGTCATGATCGTGCTGACGTGGCTCGACGCCGTGGACGTCATCGTGTCGAGCCCCCCGTCGATGGCCGGCCACACGAACGACGGCTTGAACGGCGGCACCTCCGGCAGCGGCGTGGAGCGCAGCAGGATCTGCGTGATGGCCATCGTCTTGGGTCGCTCGGCCGGCGTCGGGTGGCTGCAGGCGAGGCCGAGGAGGAGCAGCCGCTCGGCGTCGTCGGCGTCGAACGCGCCCTCGAGGCGCGGGTCGACGGCGTCGAGCACGCGGCCGTCGCGGTGGAGGCGCCACACCCAGTCGACGAGGAAGCTGAATCCCTCGATGTCGCAGCGCGGGCGGCGGCCGCACACGACCTCGAGGACGACGGCGCCGAAGGCGTAGACGTCGGACTCGCGCGTGGCCTTCTCGGTGTGGAAGCACTCCGGCGCGATGTAGCCGACGGTGCCGTGGACGCCGCCGCCGGCCTCCTCCATGTAGGAGGTCTTGTCCGTCTCGATGGCGCGGGCGAGGCCGAAGTCGCCGAGGCGGGCGCTGAAGGCGGCGTCGAGCATGACGTTGGAGGCCTTGAGATCGCGGTGCACCACCTTCTGGTCGTACTCGTCGTGGAGGTAGTGCAGCGCCGACGCCACGCCGGCGACGATGCTGTACCGGAGGTCCCACCCCAGCAGCCGCCGCCCCGCCGCCGCCGCGCTGAACAGGTGCTGGTCCAAGCTCCCGTTCGGCATGTACTCGTACACCAGCAGCAGCTCGCCATTGTCGTGGCTCCACCCTGCATATACACCGTCCACTTGGGTTTACAAATTGGGCGATTTTACGAGATGTATCACGTTTTCTATTTTAAAATTTGATATCTCCTATCTTTGATACTAGGACGTATCAAAATTTACAACAAAAATATTGATAGCTGAACTATAAAATTAGTATTACAAATACGACCGATCACCAAAATAGATTTTTGGCTGGTTCGTTGATAACCACAGTAACCGAGCAGTTATTGATGAAATCGGTGAAATTTGGACAAAAGTTTTCTGAAAATTTTTGAATTTCTTGAACTTGGCATGTTTATCGAGCGGTTTCTAAATGCGAAACGACTCAATAGGCCAATAACCCAATAATCGAGCGGTTATCGCTGCATTTGCAAAACCGGCATTCACCCCATGCAATGGCACTGGATTAATCTCATGCTACAATTTCACATCACATGTCTCACTCAATTCTACTATAGATTGTGCATTGCTTGAATTGGTAAGCTTGTACTCATTATTGCAAAGAGAGATTTACAACCTCATCTTTTTATTTATATTTATCCTTATAAGTTAAAATTTAAATTTTCAACCTTAAATTTGGAGTTGATTTGAGGTTTTTTCATCATAGTTTATTTTTTAGCCTTTACTTTTAAATCGCTAAGAATACGTATATAAAAATTTTATTCATAAATTATTATTTTTTTGTAAATATGCCGTTTGGCTTATTCCATGAATTCATGCCAAACGATGACCCCGTTATTTCAGTAATTGTAATGTAAACTGCATCAGTGTTATATTTCTCTGCACCTTGACATGCACCTCATCATTGTTCAGATTTAATTCTACCTGAATTAATCATGATGGCTGCTTTGTGCTTGCTTGGAATGAGGTGTATCCGTTGAAATGGGTGTTGATTATTAGCGAAAGTACAGTACTACAGTGCTGGTCATTAGTTAACTACTTAGCTGCAGTTTGCCAGGTTGGTCTAAGTATGAACATACTGACTGAGCTGTGAATACTATATCAAATTTCAAAAGTTGGTCCCGTTCGATACTACTCCAGTTAAGATATTCGTGACACGCTTTTTAAGCTGCTAAACGGTACGTTTCGTGAAAAAAAAAATTTATATGAAAGTTGTTTTAAAATATAAGATAAATCCATTTTTCAAGTTTGTAATAATTAAAACTCAATTAATTACACGTTAATGTCACCTTGTTTTACGTGAAACATTTAATTTTTATCTTTATCTTTATTTTTATCATTATTATCTTTAGTACTTTCAAACACACACCACCTAAGGTGTCAAACTAAAGATTTAGTTATGTGCGTGCGCATGTGCATCGCCTGGAAAAGCCAGAGTTAAATCGCATTCGAAACTGGCCTTTGTTAATCCACACCACCCCCCCCCCCCCTGTGCAAGTATCACGAGATGAAAAAAATTTAAAAAACATAATCTAATAAAGATTAGCAAGTAGCGGATTAATTAGTAGTAATATGGAGTGTTAATTAAGCGCAGGGCGGCGCCGGCGGCCGGCGCCGCCGGCGGCGAGGAGGAAGGAAGGATTTGCTTGCTTACCGACGAGGCGGACGAGGTGCTTGTGGCGGAGGCGGTTGATGATGCTGAGCTCGGCGAGGAAGTCGTTCTGCCCCTGGGTGCTCGCCCGCGAGAACTTCTTGACGGCGACCTCCACCGTGCTCCCGGCGCCGCCGGGGCAGGTGTGGTCACCGACCACCACGCCGCGGTACACCACCCCGTACCCGCCTTGCCCCAGCTTCATCCTCTCGTCGAAGTTGTTCGTCGCCTTCCTCAGCTCCCGGTACTCGAACTCCCTCGGCCCGCCGGCGAGGCTCCGGATCATCGTGCCGGTGATGCCGCTGCCGTCGTCGCCGCCGTTGACCTTCCGCCGCCGCTTCACCACGTACAGGTACCCCAATGCGGCGGCGGCGAGCGCGACAGCCGCCACGGGCACCCCGATGGCCAGGGCTAGCGTGAGGTCCTTGCCGTGGTCGCCGTCGTCGCAGGGGAGCTTCTCCACCGTCATGTTCCACGCGAGTACGCAGTTGAGCTGGTACTTGAGCCCCGTCGACGCCGAGAACCCGAAGTAGGACCACTCGGCCACGGTTGCGCCGAGGTCCAGCGGCGCGGCGAGCACCGGCGACGCGGGCTTCGCCTTCCCGGAGACCGCCATGTACGCCTTGATGCGGCGGGCGGCGCCGTCGTAATCGATCCAGACGTCGTACTTGACGGGGTCGACGGGGGAGATCTCGATGCCGAGCGGCTTGAGCGAGGTGGTGGCCACGGAGACGACGCCGTTCACGTCGAGGCCGATGTGGTTGTCGTCCGGGTCGTACGGCTGCTCCTCCGTGTCGAGCTCCACGGCGACGATCTGGTTCGTCGCATTGCCGTCGATGGCCGCGTTGGTGAGGCCGAGGAACCCGCCGGTGCTCCCGGCGGGGGGCGCTGCCGCCGACGGCGCGATGACGAACGCGAACCCCTCCCCCGGCACCGTGCCATTGGGCCGGAACACGTTGACGGTGAACACGGTGCTAAACGAGGCGACTCTCTTGCCACCTCCACCGCCGGCGGCGGCGCCGTTCGCTGCCTTGCCGCCGCCCTTCTCGCGGTGCCAGAGCTTGAACGGGGCGGCGTACAGGACGCGGCCGGACTTGTTGGTGAGGTAGCGCGACGCGTTGTTGAGCGAGTCGGGGGTGATCTGGAGCGCGCCGCCATTGATGTTGGCGTCGCCGACCACCGTCACGTTGACCCCGCGCGTCTCGGGGTGGAAGCTGGAGAAGCTGAAGCTGACGGCATTGTCGCCATCGCCGCCGTCGGTGGTGTTGGTGGCGAGCGAGGTGGATGTCGAGGAGGAGGAGACCGAGGTGGCTATCAGCAGGAGTACGAGGAAACGAGCTGCGGCCATCAATGGCGAGAGAGTGAGAGACCGACCACCACACAACTGTGTGTGTTGTGTTGCAGGGTCGCCTCGCCTTATTTCGACTAGTTTTCCTGTGAGATTCGCGTTGGTCTTTCTAGCGGTAGAGACGACGAGAAAGGTTAAAAAAAAAGCAGAGGAAGAAAAGATTAGCGCAGTGGCAAAGCCGCGTTCAGATCTCAGTGTCTAGTGGCGGCAAATAGGAAGGTGAAAGGGCAGGCAGGATAGGACAAGCTTTTCTTGTTTTTTCACCACGGCTGCATCTGAAATGTTGTTTCGAACAAAAAAGAATGTAAATTTGCACATCATCGAATTCTCTTCTTCTGACTACCGGCACTGCGTTCGGAAGAGATGAATATGAGGATTAATACATAAAACAAAAAAGTCATTAGCGTATGATTAATTGAGTTTTAACTATTATAAATTTAAAAAATAAGCTTATTTAATATTTTAGAGTAATTTCATATAAAAAGTTTTTATACGAAACATGACATTTAACGGTTTAAAAAACATGTTTATAAAAATCGAGGTAGAATCTATATCTTAATTAAAAAAAGACCGCCTCCTTGATCAGGCAAAAACAGTGTCTCAGACAACAAATCGACATGGAGTGACAGAGGCCGGAAGACATTCACGGCTGACTAAACGGTCGCTGGTCAACAGCTGACTGGACTGTCCTCGCCTTCAAATGTTCAAGAGCACATGCGCTGTGATTTTTCATTCAACTTGCAGCCCCATTTCCTCTCCTTTTTCTCTGCATATACGCTGTGATTTTCCAGCAGGTTGATGCTAGTACATTGCTACAAGGAAAAATTACTAGCACCTGAACATGATACTCCTACTTCGGCTGAATTCAGAATTGGGGCGGCGATTCTGACGGAGAATCTAGTTCATGTTCAGACATTTTCTCCAACCTGACATCGCACTGAGCATGCATTCATAAGAAATGCGGTTAGTTCTGCAGTCTGTACATGGCGGGACCATCATCAGTTCATAGCGTACCAGCCTTGAGTTGCTCAGCTCATTGCACTTACTTTTCACCTAAAAAAGAAGATTAAAAGATCACTCCATTTCTGCTTTGCAATGTGAACTATCCAAAGCCTCGAGAATCATTTTGGTGAAAAAGATGCAAAGCTGGAGGCGCCATGAGGCCCATGATTACCGTCATCAGACATGATAATTAAAACAGCATTGCAGCTAGCACAGATCGATCATGTCCCTTTTGCTTTCCACCGATCAGTAGCAAGCGCTACCGGAATGGGCCATGAACATATCAAGTTGTTGGCTTGTTGCCAAGAAATGGTGCGATTTAGGGATGGAATGAAAGGGAATAGCGAAAGGGGTTGTCATTGTCACAAGTCATAACTAGATCAGATCATTAGAGACCAGAATGGTGGGTGTCCAAAGGCAAAAACACCTCTTCTTTTTCCCTCTGAAAGCAACAGTTCCATGTTGGAACTCAGCATCAACTTTCTCCAATCTATTCAGCCATCCAGGTATTTATAGCCTAATCTGAATTCTGAACACATGATGTTACAGGTAGAGAAGTGCTTTGCAGATAAAAGGCACATTCATAGTCATTAAGTTCATCAGTGATCAGTTGTCTCCAGTAGCACAAACCGCACAGTTTGGTGGTGCAACCTTGTAAAAAAAAACTTTTGGTTGAGCCCTAGTATGATACAACAGAAAATTTTCAGGAAAAAAAAAACAATCTTACTATCTATCTATCTACAGTTATTTATGTTACAAACTTACAACACGAAATAATTTTGGAAAAAAAGAAGCATATGCCTTCGTTTTAAGTTGCTTTTACCATGGCGAAATGCATTGCCAAGGCTGACCAAATTTCTACATTTATGGACACGTGTGATGATCATGATGTCATCAGCGGCCGGAGGACAGCGCGGGGAAGAAATCATCGGTGCTGTTCGGCGGCCGCAACCCGCCGGACGCGGTGTCCCGCGTGGCGCGCGCCGAGGCGGCAGCGGCGCTGCTCGTGCCGGCGAGGCTGCCGCTCGTGAGGGCGCCGATGTCGATCAGGTCGTAGTGCGCACCGGCGCCTTCCTCCGGCGGCCACACGAACGACGGCTTGAACTGCGGCACCTCCGGCGGCGGCGCCGACCTGGACAGGATCTGCAGCACCTCCGGCATGGTGGGGCGGTCGCCGGGGTTTGGGTTGCTGCACGCCAGGCCGAGCAGCAGCAGCCGCGTGGCCTCGCCGGCGTCGAACCCGTCGGTGCCGAGGCTCTGGTCCACCGCCCCGAGCAGCGCGCCGCGGCCGTGCATCCGCCACACCCAGTCCGACAGCATCGGGCACGCCGCGTCGCCGAGCAGCGCGTACCGGCCGGTGACGACCTCGAGCACGAGCACGCCGAACGCGAACACGTCGGTCTGGCGCGTGGCCTTGTGGCCGACGGAGTACTCCGGCGCGATGTAGCCGCGCGTGCCGGCGACGCCGAGGTCGGTGAAGGAGTTGCGATCGAGGTCGAGGACGCGGGCGAGGCCGAAGTCGCCGAGCCTGGCGCGGAACGAGGCGTCGAGGAGGACGTTGCTGGCCTTGATGTCGCGGTGGAGCACCATGGGACCGTACTCGTGGTGGACGTAGTGCAGGCCCGCCGCGACGTCGGCGACGATGGCGTAGCGGCTCTCCCAGCTCAGCGCCGGCCGCTGCTCGTGCACGCCTCGCCGGAAAATGTGCTGGTCCAGGCTGCCGTTGGGCATGTACTCGTACACCAGCAGCAGCTGCCCTTTCTTGTAGCACCAACCTGACCAACAAATTTAAGTTGCAGAAAATAAGTTCAGAAACCGCATGTATATGTCAGTTCAATTCATCAGAGAATTTCAATCACTGGAGTTTAAATGGACCATTTTTACAGGTACGTACAGTTGATTTATTTAGTTTGAAAAATTCAGAGAGGTTTTTTTTAAAGTACTATCTTCATTTTAAAATATAACAATTTTTAGTTATGAATTTGAACAAATATTTAGCTAGAAAATGATTATATTTTGGGAAGGGAGAACTAGATAGATATAAGATGATTGACCGGCTTTCAGGTTTTTGTCGTCTTCTTTTTTTTAAGCAGATAATAGTGCTAAAGTTGTTGCCACGCAAAAGATTTCATAAGCGCGTCAGAATGTGAGTTGAATACTACTAATCTCTAGCTCTCCATGCAGCTGACTTATCAACGCACTAAGCAGTTGATTGTTCAAACTAAATTTGTTTAAGCAACTACAAACCCATATCAACACAATCATGCAAACTTGTTCAATGCCTATGATGAAATTAAGCATGTATCAGGACAAAAATAAGATGAAATTAAGCAATGTAATGTAATTTGAAAATTTTTGACATACCGATGAGAGGCACGATGTTCCGGTGGCGCAGCCGGTTGATGATGTCGACCTCCTTGACGAAGTCATCGTCGCACTTGGCGTCATCCCGGGTGAACATCTTCACGGCCACCTCCGTCGCCGCCGCCGCCTCCGGCCGGCCGTCGTCGCCGGCGGCGGCGGGGAGGACGCCCTTGTACACCATGCCGTACCCTCCCTTCCCCAGCCGGAGCCGCTCGTCGAAGTTCTTGGTCGCCTTCCTCAGCTTCTCGAACGCGAACTCCTTGGGCATCCCGGGGAGGTTGGTCAGCGTGTGCTCCAGCCGCTCCTGCCTCCTCCGCTCCATGGACCGCCTCGCGCGCGCCATTCTCGCCAGGAAGAAGGCCGCGGCGGCGACGGCGATGGCGGCGACGGGGACGACGACGGCGACGAGGACGACCCACCCTTTGCTCTTCTTGTCCGGCGGGAACGTCTCGATCGTGAGGTTCCAGTCGAGGATGCAGTTGAGCTCGAAGCTGACGCCGGTGGACGCCGTGAAGCCGAGGTAGGCTTGCTCCGGGACGAGCTCGCTGAGGTCCAATGGCGAGGCGAGGACGGAGGAGGCCGGCCTCGGGTCGCCCCTGAGGCCCATGTACACGGCGATGCGCCGCTTCGCGCCGTCGTACTCGATCCAGACGGTGTAGTTCGCCGGCACCGTCTTGTTCGTCGCGATGGTGATGTTGAGGCCGGCGAGGCTCTCCGTCTTGTTGGACGCGACGGTGCCGATGTCGAGGCCGACGTGGTTGTCGTCGGGGTCGAAGCCGCCCGGCTCCTTGAACGTGTCGAACTCGACGGCCACGAACCGGTTCATGGCCGGGGTGGCCTCCATCGTCGCGTTGGTGAGGCCGAGGAAGCCTCCGTGACTTCCCGGAGGGGGCCCGTCGGCGGTCGGCGCGACGACGAAGGTGAGCCCCTCGCCGGGACGGCTCTCGTTGTCGTAGTACACGTTCATGGAGAACGTGCTGTTGAACGACACCACGCGGGTACTAGTACTACTGCCATTGCCGGCGCCGTCGAGGCGGCGCCACAGGGTGAACGGCTCCGGCAGCAGCACGGAGCCGGACTTGTTGGAGAGGAAGTTGTTGAGGTTGCGGGAGTCCGGCGTGACCTGCAGCGCGCCGTTGTTGATGCCGGCGGCGCCGCGGATCAGCAAGGCGCTCACCGACGGGTCCTCCCGGTAGAACGAGGCGTAGCTGTAGCTCTTGACGGGCAGCCGCTGCGGCGGCTGCGCCGCGGCGGTGAGGAGGAGGCACGACGCGAGCAGCAGGAACACGACGTGCCGCGGCGACGCGGACGCCATGCGCGCGCCGGCGCGTGGCCGCGTGGGGCGTCGTGACGGAGGCTGGCAGCAAGGAAACGGGGCAATGCGGAGCGAAAGGAAGCGAGGTCGCCGGGGATCTTGCGGCGGCGTCGTTGTCGCACGGTTGGTGTGTTGTATATCTTGCCTGGGCGGCCGGCCTGACTCTGACCGGTGATTAACCGAAGCTGCTTGGCAAATTCGGAATTTCCTCAAACGTGCAGTGTGCAGCTGATTGACAACGACACGACACAGGTATGCATACAAGTAGGGGGGGTGGGGGAACCAGTTTTTTATCTCTTATTACAGTTCTAGTCGATTTTTTTTCTAAAATTTTATACTCTCTCTGTGCTTTAAAATATAAAAGATTTTAGATGAGTATGACATATTTTAATACTATAAATTTAAAAAATATTTGTTTAGATTCATAGTATTATGATATGTCACATCCATCCAAAATCTTTTATATTTTGAACGGAGAGAGTTTAAATCAGTAAAAGAAAAAATATGAAGCTGAGTTTTTATGCGGTAGCATGATTGCCCATTTGCATTCAAAAATGGTACAGTAGCACCCTATGCTGTCCGGTCCAATGGTAGAAATTCCCCACGTTTTCAGTTCACATCAGAGACCTAATACTAAAGTCATAAACTTCTATTGATAGCTAATTCGAGGAAAAGCTGATCAAGGGTTGCAATGGACCAAAGTGGTCAATACAGTATTACAGTATATGATTTGATTAATGATTTTATGGTATTCTATTCGGCACCTGCCGGAATGGATGGGTCGCTGTCGTCCACTTGCACCAGCGTTTACAAAACTATACACGATTATCATGCGACTATTACGCGGGGTTATCATGATTATCACGTTCGATAATTTATTTAGTTTCTAAAACCATAATATATAATTTATGGTAATCGTGCGATTTTCATGGTTACCGTGATAACCTACGGTTTTCGTGGTTACCGTGGTAACCGTCAAACCGTGAGATGACGATAACCCCATCCAAAACGGTTTGGCAAATCGCTCTGTATCAGTGGGTGATACATTGATGTGTCAAGTAATTACATTATTGACATGGCCTGGCCATGATCCTGCGCTGCATGTTGACATAATACTAGCTTTGTTCTTGACTCGGCCAACCCAAGTCGCCTTTGTTAAGTCGTGAGTCAGCTCAGGTGCGGGGTACCCTGGCACGAAGCTTAATTTCTTCATGATCCTTTTCAGATGCTATGTAGTTCAGTTTTTCGGGGAGTTTTTTTCCCAGGATGATAAGAACAATAACGATTAGTATCAGAAAGTGCGATGGAACTTAACAGCCATGGACAAGCTTGGAGGAAATAAAAAGAGTGAAATTGAGCTATCGCTGAGATTATTAAAGCAATCTTGTTGTGTTGTGCGATTCGATAGTCTATGACTGTGTTTGGGAGTCACCTCCTACGCACGCAAAAAAAAACGACAAATTTTTTTATAATTAATTAAGTATTTGTTATTTTTTAAAAAAAATAATTAATATGATTTTTTTAAAACAACTTTCGTATAGAAAATTTTTTTAAAAAACGTACCGTTTAGCAGTATGAAAAACGTGTGCATGAAACTGAGAGAGAGGAGTTGGAAACTCTTGTGCGGAACAGAGCCTATATGACGATACGAGCGACCATCTAGCAAGAGTGACGAATTCCTTGAAATTACTTGCTAGCTAATTGAAATATATGAAACTATGAATGTTTCTAGTCACCGGTAGCTAGCTAGAAATTTCTTGTACTACAAGTCGTACTCCATCGGTCATTTTGACTTGTACGTGCGATATATCTGAACAGTTGTTGGACTTTCAAAATCTGCAGAATGTGAATATTTGCATGAGACAGAGCCTAATTCAGTCCAGGTACAATATTCGTTTTGCTTACTATGTTTGCTGATCTGAAATGTGGAGAGAATAGATGTCCTTCCTGCAGATAATTTATTTGCTTCATGTTTCTTTTTATTTTATTTTTTTGCGAGGAGTTTCTTCATGCATGTTAGCATACACAGATTACTCTGAACAGAAATTCGCTTGTTCACAAATTCAGTTTGTACATGCAAAGCTAGCATGCATCCCTTTTGGAGGAAAGAGACATGCTCGTTTCAAGTTCATCACTCTCGTCAGTACACACGTTGCTCTGTGTTGCATACTACTATTTCAAGTTAATTTGCATATTTATAGCGCAGTTAAGCTGTCATTATTTTCAAAAATGCAATTTGCTCCATTTTGGCCAACAAGTTCAAGCTGTTAGTCAAGTAGTCAAGTGTACGTACATTTTGAACCGTTATCTATAATAAACAAATAATAGTACTACTATAATATACTGACCAAATCCCAAATCACATGGCATGACAGACAGGTCATGTCCAGGGCTTGTTTGGTATAACTTCAGCTACACTGTCATGCTCACAGTCTGTTTGACATAGCTTCAACTTCAACTTTATCTTTTCCAGAGCTAAAGTCCAACCAAACGATTTTAGCTCCCAACCCGATTTTTGAGTTAAATTTAAGGGAGTAAAGCGAACTGAAGCGTTCTCACAAAATAAAATTAGAGAGATGGAGCTGGGTTTAGACTGTTTCACAACTCTACTCCCAACCCGATTTTTAAGTTAAATTTAAGAGTTGAAGTTCTGCCAAATATGATATAGCAATATATCTTTGAATTCGCCAAATCGTCTTGAGATGGGCAGTGGGCCAACTCTTTCGGCCCTCGACTATGCAGATTCAGCGCGAACCAATCTGTATGGGCTCCTCCTTCCGCTGATCATGACTAAGGCCCAAATACCCCTGGGCTGATTTACATCGTCCGGTCCATTTGTCCTCGAAGCAGGCCCGAGAGGCCCATGTCACAATTCCCTTCATATTTTGATGGACCGGTTGGGCCGGCCTGTTTGGGGGCAACGCTTTCTCGGTCACCCCGCAACACGCACCCGCACCCGCACTGCGTGACGCGACGTCGCCGCACGCCCATCGGTCGCGCGCGCGGTCGCGGCGCCCGCGGGTTCCCCGTGCGGCCGGCCGGTCTCCCTCGCGTGCCACCGCCCATCACCCTGCCGCGCGCGCGCGCGCTCGCCTCGCCTCGCCCGCTCGCTCACCGTGGGGTGTCCCGGCGTGTCGGCGCCTCGCCCGGTAGGGGCCCATCCGCCCCCCCGGTGGATCGGCGACCCACTCTCACGGGCAATCCTGTCTGGAGGAGGAGGTGACGCGCTAGTGGCCGCACTGCTACTAGTGTACACGCGGTACTACCCGTTTTTAGCCGGGACCTTGTACTGCCCGCGTACGTGTCATTCTCCGGCTGCGCGACCGCGATGCATGCGACCGTGCAATTAATCACTCACGCCCTGCTCGATCTACCTGTCCATCACTCGCGTTAATCAATCAATCGATCAATCAATTAGCCACGTACTCAAACACCAGCGGATGCATCGATGGATACTCCGTTTGAACGGAGAAAAAATTCCTACCGACGCATGGGTGCATGCCTTGTGTTTTTTTTTCTTTTGTGTCGACACACACAGCCGAGCCGCCTCGTGCTTATCCTGTTTGAGCCTCTCACCAGGGGGTCGCAACCCACGGGCAGGGTGAGGTTAGATCGCGTCGCTTCGGTTGCACATTACTTATCCCGGATGGGATGGGCACGGAGATGGCGGCCGCTTTTGCGCGGAAAAGCAAGCACGTTACGGGCCGTAACCTCCTCCGTCGTCGTCGTGATCCGGATGTGTCCGTCCTTCGCGAGCGTAGCTATATAGCTTGATGTATGGCCTGGCTGGCATCCACACGCAACGTCGTCGTCGTCGTCGTACGCATCGTGGTCCATCTTGTTAGGCGCGGCCGGCCGCGCGCGCGCGGTTTGTGCGTATCGCCACAATTCAGCCGTGAAGGCTTAGGACCATTGGACCATCACACCCCGTCGCTGTTGATCGATCGAACCAGAGACACCCGTGAGGCATTTTTGCAACGCAAAAATGTTTAAAAAGATTTTTATACTAACTTCATATAAAAATAGTTTCGTGTGACCTGAGCCATCGAAAAGCGGCCATGATTTATAATTGGCATGTTCGGTAGAGCTAGCTGCAGCTAGCATTTCTGATCAAGCCCAATAATACTTTTGGGTCAAAATGTGAAACCCAACAAGATGGTGAATTTTACGAGAATCTTTCAAATTTCGACATAAACCGAGTGGTTTAAAGCTGCTCTGGACTATAAGGTGTCAAATTTCACGAGATTTTACAAAAATCGACACAAACTGAGTGGCTTAAGGGAGCTCTGAATTTTGAATTCGGAGGAAATTGAGCACCCTGGAAACAGCAGCTAGCGAAGACGACTTTTCTCGCATGATCGTAGGCAAAGTTGCCACGGAAGGCGAAACCAGGCACGCGACACGGGCACGGGCCGTCCGTACGTGCACCCTTTCGCCGGACGGTCGCTGTAGCCGGCTACTATTTGACTTCCAGTGGTGGTTGGCATTATCATCATCATCATCATGAATATGGCCAGCAAAGCGTCCAACTCCAGAACGAGGCAGCGAAAGCCATTGGCCACGCACCGCTGCAAGTGCCCGGGCAAAGAAAGGCGTCGAGTTGAGCGTATCGCGCATGGTTTTCGGGCGCCGGCACGCAGAAGCCCTCGGCTTGAGGATTACCGCTTGCCACTCGCCAGAATATCGCCGCCGTGTCCGCAAGGCGATCCACACACACGGCGCCACCGGGAAAGCGCCAAGGAAAGCATCTCATTCTCGCCACGACGCCCCACCAGACCAAGGATAACGCACAGCACAAGCACAAATGATGCGAAGGCCACACCTCAACGCTGCCCTACCATCCCTATTTTTTTTGCCGATACAAGGGTTTGCTGCAAGTTGCGACACTGATTTCTGGAGTGGTTTTATCAACAAGTAATATCACTGGTGTGTACATCAACAAAAAAATTGACAAGGAAATGATGACTTTTTGACAAAAGAGCGAATCATGTGTATCATTCATGAACACAAATCAACCAATGGATGAATTATAATGAATTACAAACAGAAACTAGATTCATCACAGAGGGAATAAACAAATAGCAAAAAGGGGGCAAGGGTTACTAATCAAGGGTAGAACGTATGCGTCGTGATGATGGTCCACGAAAAAGAATAGATGAGGATAAACTTGTAAATCTGCCTCATTTGTATTTAGCTACATGGGTATTGTCAACGATACCTTCCCAATTACCCCTGCTACTATGTAAAGACGACGAAAGACAGTTTCATGCTAAAGCACCGTATAGATACACAAAAATGTCAAAAAAAAAAGACATATCGAGGTAATTAAACACCATCTTGTGATACATTAAGCAACAGATTCACAATTGCACCAGCAAAAAAGAAATCAAGGTCACTTACTCATTTTAGCCCAGAATTATTAGCGCCCCCATCTCACCTTGCGAGGGCACACTTTGATACATTCCTTGTCACAGAAACTACTTGCCAACTCCGCCCAGATTCTCCAATATTTTGTCAGGGTTTCTCTGCTCCCCCAAATACTCTGCCCCCATCCACACTTCTTTTCTGGGAGGGGTTCATCCTTACAATTATATACTCTCCCATTCTTATCGAAGTTCCAAGGAAATTCAAACAGTCAAAAGCTGTCTGGTTTCAAACCTTCTGGCTGTTGCAAGGTATTTCCTCGGTAACACCACAAAACAATTACAATACAGATCCTCTGTAGATTATATCGTACCAAAATCCAGCCTCTCCCATTTGAAGGATCTACCAGAATTAAACCGCAGCAAAGCTCGCATGAATACACAAACACAAACACAGACTGCTGCTATTGCAAGCATGGAATGGATATAGGGGCGAGCAAGCAAACCCCGTGAATGCAATGGACGTCTTAGCAAGCCAGCATCCAAAATAGCACACTGGTTGCAAGATCTTATTTGCAATGCTTGAATTGCAGATTTATTTTTCTCAACAACATTCCCTGGTTGATCCATATGAATTTCCTCTTTGCCAACCATTATAGTAACTTGGTTGTTCTTCCTGTCCACCAATTTCTGTGCTACAAGTTCATTGTACGAATTGTTGTTCCTCAACTTGGCATAAGTTTCAGGGGACTGACCATCATCATCTAGCGCTGAGTGCCAACAGCTCAAACCAATCTGTAGTGAATTAAGCAAAAATCAGAAGGATTATCAATGTGAAATAACTGAACACTAATGCGACTAGCATTTACTGTGCTTACCTGTTGAGGATCATCTGTCAAAGCATCAACAATATCCACTGCATCCTCAATGGATGCAGCCAGGTGCAATGGAGTCAAACCACCTGGGCCAGCTACATTTGGAAGGAAGGGGTACAATTTGGAATCATCAGGGCACACGACAACAAACTGTACAAGCAAACGCGCCATGTGGCTACTTTTCCTTTTCACTGCCCTGTTCAGGAGATGGATCTCTGAGAGCATTTCCAGAGTTTCCTGTGATAGTTCATCACTGGCCAAACTCCTCTTGGCAAGGATTTCCAGAAGAGTTTTAGTAAGAGAGCACCAGTCCCGCTCACTTGAAAACAGCAGAAGGTATCTGAAGCGTGCAGTTGAGAAGTACATCAAATCCAAACCAAAAGAATCAGATTTTTCAGCAGATGTACTAGCAGCTGCCTTCTGGAAGAGCCATCCAAGTTCGTTTAGAAAGTGCAGAACTTCATCCTTTGGCTTTAGCCGCCTAGCATCATGAGCCTGATCATCTGAAGAGCCGTCAACAAACTGTGAACCCTCAAGTTCAGCTTCAAGGCTTCTCAACTCCTGACAAACACTTGAATTTGCGATGATAACAGGAAAGCTGTTCCCTCTGAACCTATTCTCGACCTGTATATATCAACATTGAAAGTTGAATCACCTTCTAGTGCAAACAAAGCCAATTCAATGGTAACGAGAAATTCAAATCATACAAACCTCAATGAAGTAACGGCCAAGAATAAGATGTGGTTCGCCAGGTAAGTCAAAAGTCTCAACACCTGAATCGTCATATATTGTTCCTGGATATGCAGAGCACAATACTTCTTTTGATATGTACTTCCCCGTACTGGTACAGTGGATTCTGCATTGATCAGGAGTTCAGTCAGTCATAAAGACTGGTGGCAATATTATAGTCAAACTACCACTGCTTTACAACTGAACTTACTGGGTGCCAGGAATTGTCAGATTACGGCCCTTAAGAATGAGGGAGGTCTTTCTCCCACCAACAACAGCAATTGGTGAGACAAAGGTCAACTCTGGGGTATTCCATGTTCTCCATGATTTTGATAAGCGGGTTGCTCCTGAAACAATAAACATCATTTTGTTACCAACCAAATGAACTCATTGGCAAAACAACAAAAAATGAGCAGGAATAGATAAGAAAATTAACACAACAGTAGTTATCTATACCATCTTTGTATGACACCAACTGGGCATCAGTTCGAACTAAAAACCTTCCTTTTCTCCAGAAGTCCAAATCGGAACCTTGGACTAATGTGTTTACTCGCTGGAGAAGATTTTCTTCAAGCTGCATAGACATTACATAGGTCCAACATTAGATATGTACGCTGTAACCGTATTGCATACCTTTTTGTAGCTAATGAAGAGAGAAACTTACTTCATCCCATGCAATAGCGGGCATCGAAAGATACATTGATAGTACAAGGCAACCTGGCCGAATGTATCCCTCCATTTCAGTGGGGCTGTGTTTGAGCCAATTTACAATCTGAAGGGGAAAATTTTCAATTACACGAGTGAAATGAAATGGGATGGGACAGGGGTTGCAATTTATCATTTTAGAAACTCATCTTCATCATACCTCTCCACGAAGGTTCCCAGGGATTGTGCTTGGCTCCTTGCCAAATAGCTTGAATATGATCCTACCAGTACGGTCCTATAAAGAGGCAAATCAAACAACGATCAGATTGCACGCATGACTACAGTAATAGAAGGCAGTGGCTAAGTACATAATAGTCTATTCAATTGTCAAATTTCCATGTAAATTTACCTGTCCATCTGAATTTGAAGTTGATGGCGAATGATCTGAACAAGAGGTTGAGGTATAACAGGATTGATATGCAGGATTTGGTGGTGAACCATTTTCAATTGGCCGTTCTGAATCCTTAAATAGCTCAAGTGGTGGTGCACGCCACGCCCGACTTGTGCTAACCTCAACTGTCGCAATATCTTCCCCGTAGTCTGCAATACGAGCATCTTTGTCTACCGAACGGATGGGGAAAAACTTATGTGTTACAGGCGGAGAGGATGACGGAGATCTCTCATCCAGAGGATTGCTACTCTCGGAAGATAAGTACTTATTTGCAGTGTCCATCTTACAAGGAACATCCTCCTCAGTGCTACCAAAGAGCCGTAGTGACAAGTATGGCTGGGTTTCTTGGTCTGGTTGCTTGTGCATTTCAGGTGAACTTTCACGAGCATCATTCTTGCGAGTGGCGGAAAATACCCGGATAGATTTCTCATGGGAATTCACAACATTAGCTGGCTCTGTTGACTGACTCTTGCTCTTGTTATTACCACTGCTGTCACTGCTCCCTTGAGACTGAGACGTATTGCTATCAGGGTTTGATGTCGCGAGGGCAGTTGATAAAACTGCTAGCAAGTCCATGGTTGATGGCACAGCTTGCTTGTCGAATCCGTTGGCTTGCTTGTCGAATCCGTTGGTTTGCTTCTCAAATCCGTTGGTTGTCCTTTGAACAGAATCTTGTTGTTGGCTATGCGACGCATTCAAATCAACAGCTTCTGATGGAGGAGACTTTGAAGCAGAGTTCGCATTATTTATAGAGTTTATTTTACTTATAATCTGGACCAGATTGTCTTTATCTGGTATCGGAGGAATGCTGGGCAGTTTACCAACATTACTGCCTGCCATGACAAAGAAAACAAAATATCCAGGTTAAAATCACTAGGTAATAAATTAGTGTGTCAAGTTCAGTAGTTGATGTTCGTACCTTGCAAGCGTGCAATAACCGTGATCAGATTTACAATATCCTGTGTCCTATTTGCTGCATTTTCCTGGTTTCCAGGTAGCAGCAGCTGTGAAGCAACATCTGTTGGCTGGGTTTTTCTTCGCCGCCTGTTGTGACCGGCGAGCCTACGTCTGCAGCTCCTCTTACCCTCATCAAACTCGGAGAGCGGGTGAAATCTAAATGATTGACCAGAAGAACCAATTTATTAGAAACTAAATGCTCTCAGTCTACATAAACATCGGCACCACCATTGGATAGAGAATTTCTCTGGCCCAATACACAAGTCGTAGCAATCGATCACACCATAAACATAAATTCCTAAACGTGGCATCATGAGAAGGAATCTTGCCATGAAAATTTTCGAGAGGAGCTGTAGCTATCATTACCTACTGCACTGCTGACAGAAGCGCTGCATCTGGTTGCCAACCAGCGCCTTGGTGGTCTTGCCATGGATCTCGCAAACTTTGTGTCTCCTGTGATAATCCTTGGCGTTGGTCAGATCCGCCCGGCAGTCATCCACCTGGCACATCGGGTAGCTTCCTGAGTTTCCACCGCCTCCGCCTCCGCCTCCACCTCCGCCTCCTCCTCCACTGGCACTTCCAGGCGATCCAGACCGAACCCTCTTGCTCGGTCTAACAACTGGCTCCTGCGCAGGCGCCGACGACGCAGGCGGAGAAGGCGAAGAAGACACGGTAGTAGTCGCCGGGCTCACATCCATCGGCGTCGCCGCGTCCTCCCGCAGGCCGAGCTGAAGGTTCAGACCACCGCTACCCCCGCCGCCCTGCCGCAGCGCCTCAGCAGCCTTAGCCACCGCCGGCGGCGACCGTTGCTGCTGCTGGTGGTGGTGGTGGTGGCTCAGCCCCGCGCTGACGCGCAGCGCATCGGAGGACGGCTTGGCGGTGAGGGCGCGGCTATCCCAGTCCCACATCCTGGGGTTCCAGTTCCCTCCTCCGGCAGCCTCCGCCGCCGCCGCCGCCGCGGCGGCCGGCCACGGGTTCCCGCGCTTCTTCGCCGCCGTGGCATGGGGAGGCAGCGGCTGGATCTGGTGGAGGAACATCGGAGGGGCCACCTGCGGCCCCACCTCCCTCTGCATCTCTCAACGTCGCCGCTCGCCGCCGGCCAAAACCCGATCCACCCCTCTCCGGATCTGCAAACCCCACCACCACGATCAAATCAAACCGCATCAGCAGAAACGCCAGACAACATCGACAGCAATCGATTCGAGCACAAAGCCCGTCGTTTACCTTTTCACGCACGGCACCTCACGAAGCCTCTCCTCACGTCCACCTCATCGGAATACGTCCTCTCGCCTCCCTCACGGCGCCGGAAAATGGAAGAATCGGCGGCAAGAAGTGGATGAAGGGAGCAACAAGCAGGGAATCGCGCGGTCGGCGTGAGCTGGAGGAAGAGAAGGGGAGAGGGGGAGAGAAGCCGCGGTGGTGGAAGGTGTGAAGGGGGGGGGGTGGGGGGAGGAGAGGAGATGAGACGGAGACCGAGGTGAAGAGGAGGGGTATCGAGTCGAGGCCGAGACGGCACACGAGAGGAGACGCGACGCGTGGGAAGGGAAGCAATCTCGCGCGCGCACGCACGGGAGGAGGTTGGGTTTAGCGTGGTAGTGGCGTCCTGGCGCGGCAACGAGTCCGTCGCGGGGTGGGTGGCAGCGGCGGGTAATTAGCGGGAGGAGGCAAGGGCGTGGTGGTGGTGGTGGTGCCAAGCCGGGAATCACTGTAGTACCAGCACCACTCGTGCTTCGTACGAGTGGGGCGCTGCTGCTGCTGCTGCGGCCACCACCACCACACGTACTCGTACCGCGGCGTGCACAAGCTTCGCTCGTCCCGGTGCACCTCACCTCCCTCCCCATGTCTCGTCCTGACCGGAGATGGTGCACGGTGACTCACGGCACATGCATTATTGTACTCCTCTGCTATACTATACCACCACCACAACGCAACGCAACGTACAACCGCTGCTACTGCTCGTACACCTCGAGTTTAACCGAGCCGTGAAATGAAATGGGCCAGTGTTTTTTTACTTATTTTATACGTGAGGCAAAGGTTTGACCGGATTGGGCCAGGCAGGTAAAGAAGGGCGTGATGCTAGCACTGGGATCTGTGTCAAGGGCAAAACGGGGAGATGAGAGGACGACGTTCGGCGGGGCCCGCGCGTCGCCTCAATTATTTGTTGTCCTTTGGGATTCCTTCCTCTGGACGCCCGGTTCCCCTCCCTCTCTCGCGCTCACGCCCCGTCCGCGTCCGGTACGAAACAGCAGTACAACACCACCGATCCCACCATGATGCATCGCGCACCCCGCACGCCGGTACAGCGGCCACCGTTTTTTTCTTTTTTTTACTTTCTCTGCCCCCTTTCGCTTCCCATTTGCGCCTTGTTTATTCGGCTTCGCGCGCTGCTCGCCTCGGCTCGGCGCCCGTACGTACCGCGTGTCTCGTCAGCACTGGCCGTGCGGTTGGTTTACGGACTGGACCACCTTGCGGTTGCGGGTGTGTTCTTTCTCTTCGCACGCATATTTTTAAAACTATTAAACATATATTTTTAAATAAAAATTATAGAAAAATTATTTAAAAATTATATTAATTTATTTTTTTAGTTTTATAGCTAATGCTTATGTTAATATATCATTTCGTTTTGTGTGGGGTTACATGTAAATTTTTTTTTGTCTTTGAGATCAAAAAAAAAAGCTTTGCAATACTGATCTTTGTACTACAATTTTGTTTGTGAGAATCTTAGTATGAATCTGATGGCAAATACGAGCTTTACCGGTTAATCTTAGCACGATGAGTGCATCCAATAATCCAGAGGCGAACTGTCTTCTCATTAGGACCGGGCAAAGCCTAATCCTTTGCCTTTTTATTTGAGTGATTGAGTGAAGTGATTCATCGAGGTTAGGTACTTAGGATTAGATAGGTGAATCATCGGTACCAAACACGAGAGTATATAAGCGATCGAGTAGTAACAGGGATGCTATAAAAAGAAAAATATAAATTGCCTGATGATTTATCAGACCACTAATAATCTTCGCTGATGAGGTATGATGAAACTCCGAAAAATTGACAGTTATAAGAAACTTCAATTTGGATTGAACTAATATTCAATAAAGTGGAGACAGTACCATTGTACCCATAAAGTGGAGTACCAAACCTGAACAGATGATCATATACTCTAGTCTCGAAATATTATAACTTAGGATAGGATGGGAGTAGTAAATTTAGTTCTAATCAGCTGTAATCATTAAATTATTTTTTCTAGAACCTTTACCAAAATATAAATTAAAATAGCCTAGGAAAACACACTTCTAAATGAAAATCACGGAAATGATAATGCAAACTATCAACAGTACCGGTCCATCGTTAAGCCTGGGCCTTGGGTTCACTCATGGTTCCATGTGCACGTTTACAATGTCCATGTGACTAATCACCAGCAATTGATGCGCGCGCACACACCATTGTCTAAAAAATAATGGGTATCAATCAGCAGAGTATACAAGTACGTTTAGGACAGCTTCGTCCATGTTTTCTTTTTCTTGGGCAGGACAGTCCTCTGCTTTTATAAATTGTAGGTGGATCGATCGCATCTTGCTTTGCTAATGGAGAGCACTGTGGAAAATGTCTCGCTAACGATGTGACAGATTTTTCGATCGTGACACGATCAATGGAGAAGCTTTCGATGCAGAGTATAGAACTTGCCATGTAACTTACTGTAGGTTAAAGACTGATCATTCAACGTAACTGTAGATTGAGGGACTGATCTTTCGAAAAGACTGTAGATTAAGGACTGGCTGTGAAAAGTGTGATTTATAGGCCACTAGTGCAGATCCTCTCATCTGTGACGGGCTGTAATATAACTGGATTTTGCGGTCCGTCACAAAGAAAACATCTCAAACGGGCCTAAAAAGAGGCCGATTGAGATATGGTCGGACTTCAAGGATCTGTTCGACCTCTACAGGCTCCGCTCGGTGGACACAACCCTCCTCAAGTGCTACTCCTTGTAAGTACTCTTGCTCACGAAAATTATTCATCTCAATCCGTGTAACATGCTTATAAGAGCGTTTGGCTTGCGTGTAGGTATAGTTGGAAGTGGTGTCTCAAGAATGCACCGGAAGTTGCCTTCCTTGATCCTCAGGTAGTCAATGTCACAAATCTTCAAGGGGACCGTAGTGGAATGGTAAACTACTTATTTGACACCTTTTGGGCCCGACAAGACAAGGAGTACATCATGTGCGCCTACAATCAATAGTAAGTGTGTTCCCTAAATACATTGTATTACACGTCTAGCTTTAGTATTAACCTTAACTAATTTAATGCCGCAGTGGACATTGGATCCTATTGGTAATAACGCCTAAGTGGAGTACATGCCACTACTTAAACTCCAAAATTGACAAGCAACTGTACGATTGGACCCCGATTCAACTCGCAATAGATGAAGCGTGGGGCCAATATGTGCAAAAAGGAGGCCTTCGAAAGACAGGACAAGACACTCTTATCCACAAGAAGGACTTCCCAGTCAAACAACAAATAGGCGACCAGTGCGGATTCCATGTCTGCCACAACATGCGCCTTCTGTGCAAAGAAAAGGTGAAAACTTTGGTTGAATTGGAGGTTTGTAGTCTCATTCCTGATATGTTGTAACTAAATTGAAGTATATATATATATATATGTATATGTATGTAAAGATCGTTCGACTAATTTCGAATTATGTACATGTAGGACAAATTTTCAGAGGATCCGCGTAGCAGCTTTGAGGACATTCGTGAGGAGATTGCCGACTTCATCCTCCGCGAAATTATTCACCCTAAAGGAATGTTTAGGGTTCAGGTGTAAGTGATGAACATTTTTTAACGTACTGTTTGAATTGTCAAACACATGTTATTATGTAATATTTATGTTTATTATATTTGTTATTTCTGTAAAATATATGTGAATGGCATATGTGAATGGGGATGCTGGGATGTATATGTGTGAACGGCATATGTGAATGGGGATGTTGTGAATGCATATGTGAATGGGGATGCTGGGATGTATATTATTTCTGCTTCTGTTATTTTGCAGCGGGCATGGCTAGCACAGGCCTGAGGCTAGCCAAAAAAACAATATTTATTTTTTTTGTGGTCATACTCATCGGTGACGGGCTATAAGTTAAAGCCCGATTGAGTTATATCAACCGTGACGGGCTATAGTTGGGGCCCGATTGAGATAGACAGACATCCGTGACGGGCACTAGTTGTAGCCCGATTGAGATAGGTCATCCGTGACGGGCTATAGTTTGACCGGTCGTCTGGGTCAAAGCTATCGGTGACGGGATTAGTTGAGGCCCGATTGAGATAGCTTCATCCGTGACGGACTTATGCCCGTTTGAGATGATTCCTCACATCACTGACCTTTGCGCTGTGTCGGACGCCATACCCGACACAGATGTCGGTTGCAGCCCGACACAGATGAGGGTTACCGTTGTAGTGTTCGTTTTGTCGTGGCTGGCACCAGAGCTAGCTAGATATATATGTACTGTAGTACGTAATAGATAGGGCTTAGCTAGGAAACAGGCCACAGCTTCGTCGTCGTTGTCTAACGACGACATGCATGCGTGCAAGGTGTCACTGCATACTTGGTGGAGAGGGAGGCGAGTAACCAGGTGTCCTTACGTACGCCACCCAGCTACCCTGCAGGCTACTTCTTATTTTATGTATAGATACGAATCAGATTATATTTATGCAAGCTATTAGCAAGAGCTACTCGTGAAACAACAGACTAAAGCCCCTGGTAATATCTTGCCACCGTCGGCAGCGGCGGCGGTGGCGGCGCCGCCGGCTAGATCGACACGGCGTACGGATGCATCAATATATTGTGATACAGTATGAAGCGTTAAACCCTTTACCTCGGGTCGCACATTTGTTAAATAGTGATAAAAATAGCCTCTATCGTGGCTTACAATATTCAGTTACAAGTGATAAAAAGATAGTGATAAAAATAGCCTCTATCGTGACTTACAATATTCAGTTACAAGTGATAAAAAGATAGAACAGATTCGAAGATAGAAATCTAATCCTAACAAACCGGGTGAAGTAGCTGCGCCATTATAGCATGCTGCATGCATGCATGCATGCACGTACATATCATTTCACAGCCCCTCTCAATCATGGCCTGGCCAGGTTAAGATTGTGTTTGAAATTTCTCAGAAGACGAACCGACAGAGCTTTTGTAAAACCATCAGCAACCTGATCTTCTGAAGGAACAAAATCAATCTCTAGCAATTTCTGTGATACACGCTCTCTTACAAAGTGATAATCAAATTCTATATGTTTAGTCCTTGCATGAAATACAGGATTAGCTGACAAATATTTGGCTCCTAAATTGTCACACCAAATTTTAGTAGCTTTAGGAGAATCAATTCCCAATTCTCTAAGTAAGGTTTGAACCCATATCAATTCAGCCGTAGTATTTGCTACAGCTTTATATTCTGCTTCTGTACTTGACCTTGACACAGTAGGTTGTTTCCTTGCACTCCACGACACAAGATTAGAACTCAGAAAAACAGCAAACCCTCCTGTTGATTTTCTATCATCTATGCTACCTGCCCAGTCTGCATCTGAATATCCATGAACAAGAGTAGAAGCACTCTTATATATATTAAGTCCTAGACTTGTGCACTGGTTTAGGTATCTAAGTATCCTTTTCACTGCTGTCCAATGATCAGTTGTGGGAGCATGAAGGAATTGACAAACCTTATTTATTGAATAAGCTATATCAGGCCTAGTCAAAGTCAAGTATTGTAAAGCACCAACTATACTTCTATACTGAGTTGCATCATTGGGCCCCAACGGTGACCCTTCATATAGAGCTAATTTTTCACTAACAGAAAGAGGAGTACTAACTGGCTTGCAGTTTGACATATTTACCCTCTTTAGCAAATCATTGGCATATTTTTCTTGAGTCAAAAGTATACCATTAGACACTTTTGTTACCTCGATTCCAAGAAAGTAGTGTAGATCACCCAGGTCCTTGAGTGCAAATTCCTTGTTCAAGTCCTTCAGGAGTGCTGTTGTTGCCTTCTCTGTAGAGCTAGCTACAATTATGTCATCAACATAAACCAACACAAACATAGTTATTCCTCCTTTATTAAGAAAGAACAATGAGGTGTTTGCTTTAGAGGCTTCAAAACTAAGCTCAATGAGTTTCTTACTCAACCTGAAATACCATGCTCGTGGTGCTTGCTTTAGCCCATACAAAGCCTTGTCCAACTTACATACATAGTTAGGCTTAGAAGAAGACTCAAAACCAGGAGGTTGTTGCATGCTTCTTCCTCTAAAAACCCATGAAGAAAGGCATTTTGAACATCTAGTTGTCTAAGACTCCATCCTCTAGAGACAGCAATAGACAAAATAATTCTAATAGTAGCAGCTTTAACAA
>BDMV01000008.1:36283849-36411178 GCA_008326285.1 Oryza officinalis | reverse complement strand
ACTTTACAGATATGTCCAGTAAACTTATATTTCAACTATACCATGGTCAAGGAAACGTTCGTTATGGGCCAACTGGGGTAGATCTGTCAGAATTTATTGTAACAGCAAGGGGAATTGATAGACCAGCTGAGAGGAGTGTACCTTCTATAAAAAAATGGTTGATGCGGGGCTTGGGAGTTGATCCACAGACTAGTGACATTATAATCACTAGTGCAGATCCTCTCATCTGTGACGGGCTGTAATATAACTGGATTTTGCGGTCCGTCACAAAGAAAACATCTCAAACGGGCCTAAAAAGAGGCCGATTGAGATATGGTCGGAGAGACATGTTAAATGTGCATAGAACTGAAGCCCGTCACGGATGACACCTATCTGTGACGGGCCTAAACTAGAGCCCGATTGAGATAGCCTTAAATATCTCAATCGGGCCGTAGTTGGAGCCCGTCACAGATGACAATCATCTGTGACGGGCCCCGAATTAAGGCCCGATTGAGATAACCTTAAATATCTCATCGGGCTGTAATTGCAGCCCGTCACAGATGACAATCATCTGTGACGGGCGCCATCTTGATGCCCGTTTAAGATATCTACAAAGCCCGTCACGGATGGCACTCCTCTGTGACGGGCTTTTTTTTTAGGCCCGATAAAGATACCTGATATGCCCGATAGTTAGTGCACACTATAAATATCCGCAACCGCCAGAGTATCTGTATCCCACTATTCACAAATCTGGTGGGAGGTTGGAGGGGGCGAAATTTTTTTTTCCCAAAGAAAACAGTCATAAGGTAAATAACAAATAATAATCATTAATTTAGAAAATTCATCAATTCTTATGAATTTAGCAGTATTTATCTTATAAGATGTTTCTCTGATTCTTTTTTCATTTCTGTAGAGATGGATCGAAGTTGGATGTATGCGAAATCTGTGAAACGTCATAGTCAAGAGTATAGAAATGGGGTATTAAATTTTATTAACGTCGCGGAGGAGGATAGGAAAAGAAGAAACAGCGATTACATGTGTTGTCCATGTGCAGATTGCAAGAATGAAAATATGTTTGATAGCCGAATGGACGTACACGCTCATCTGATACAACGAGGATTCATGGAGGGCTACACATGTTGGGTTAAGCATGGAGAGCAGGAATCAGGAAGTGATGCTGCTGCAAATAGTACTAGGTGCACAAAATCATGAAGATGAAGATGAGCATGACATGTTTGTACCTTCTCCACTAGGCGGTGAAATGGTTGATGTTGATCATGATCTGCTGCAAGACATGTTACGTGACGTTGAGGATCCAGCTTACAACGAGAGAGATTCCGTAAAGTTCAGCAGGTTGGTCAGTGACTCGCAGACGCCTCTGTACGCCGGATGCAAAGCAAAGCAGACCAAATTATCAGCTACCTTGGACCTAATGAAACTGAAGGCAAGTAGTGGATGGACAGACAAGAGTTTCACAGAGCTTTTGGGAATTTTGAAGGCCATGCTGCCTGATGGGAACACATTGCCCGAGACAACATATGAACTTATGCCCGTTTGAGATGATTCCTCACATCACTGACCTTTGCGCTGTGTCGGACGCCATACCCGACACAGATGTCGGTTGCAGCCCGACACAGATGAGGGTTACCGTTGTAGTGGGCTACTGGCAAAAGCACCGTTTAAATACATTTATCACTGCAGCATTTCTTGTTTTGAACGCAATAGTTTTTTTTTTCTGTAATCAGACAAGAAACTGACATGTTTATTTTGGATGAAAAGGGAGAAGCACAATAAAACATATATTTGTTTTTAAGTAATGGAATTCATTTCGATCTTTACTCTAAAAAAGTAAAGAGGCTTCAACCAATTATTATAAAGTTTGTAAATTAAACAAATGAAAACAGAAAATTACTTAGAATAGCAACATAAAGACAAAAAAAACATATTGCTAAACCTCTATCTATAGCTGATGATAATCTGCATAACCGTTGTTTATCCAACAACTTGTAAAATTGTATATAGTTCTTTGTCTTCCTTAAACCAGGAAATAAAATCTTCAAAATCAGTGATAATCATTGTGCGGATCAAATTTCGCTCACATCACTACTGGCGACTGACATCGAACCACAGCGAAAGAAAACATCAAAGAGTAACTAAGCTGTAAATTAGTTGTTCACCTAGATCTTACTACCAACATAATCAACAAAGCCGATCTGGCAAGGACACCATTACCAAGAGCACCGCATCAATGGGGACCTCCAATGTGATGCCTCTAGAATATCATGGCACAGATTTATAGTTATGAACTCGTGGTGATTGGATTTGTAGGCTCGTAGGACTGCACTAATAAAGAAATTGCATATAGCATGAAAGTTTTGTGCATACTTATGAAAAGAAAAATCAAATATGAACTCCAATCGCATGTTCAATTTCCTTCAAATTCAAAGGCGCTCTCTCGTCCTTTAAGTTATACTGTACTTAACTTAAGATTCTTATTGTATTTAACACATCCTAACTAATATTGTTGTTATGTGGTTTTATTTTATACTATATAAGTTAACAAGTCAAAACAGTTGGATCCTTCATATATTTCTTAGACTTGCCCTTTAGCATGTGCACTTGTCTTGTGTGCAATACCGTTGTGCACCTAGCTCTTCATGGCGCAACAAAGAAAAGATCGTACTGCGCGTACATGGTTATAATTATCATTGGTATTATTATACTGCAATGATAGAGGGTTTTGGAGACCGGGATTAGAAAAGTACAGTGCTGGGCATGGTCCGTACCTATATTTTCTTTCTCTCGTCAGTTTCTGTGGGTGCAAACCGCAGGCAGTAGCTGGGCAAGGTGATAGCTAACGAGGTCCTCCTATTTTTCAGCAGTACGTACATGGGTAGTTATGTGGATCATAAGGTCAAAGGTGTAGCATTGTATGGGAATCCAAGTTCGTTTAGCTGATCGATTTGTGTTAGTACGATGAAAGTGAAGAGTAGCGAAGACAAAAGGTTAATCATAAGATCTCATTCAAGTTTCGACGGAAAAAGATACACACGAAAGGCCAAGCAAATAATGTAAGGGAGAATACGATATATATATATATATATATATATATATCGTCGTATTTTTCATGAAAAAATAGTCAGCATGTATTTACATTATAAGTCTCCAACATTATATATGTAATTTTAATAAATTTACACTGTAAGTCTCAAAATTACATATATAAGTCCCAAAATTACATATTTAAATTGATGTAAGTCTTAAATTACAAATTTGTGATGACATAGATATAGCGTTTTTGAAGATTAATTAGTAATCCTAATTATTAAATAACGTAAAAAGTAAAGAAGAAATCAGAAGAAAAAAGAGCGAAGTGATATATGTAGACATGCCGTGATTTGTGGATGCCCGTGGCACCTTGCATGGCTATCCGACGGTTGAAAGATACGACTGAAATCAATCAAAATTTGTGGCGACAGATTTCTAGCAATACCGATAATGTAATCGTGTTATCTTGCTGTATTTGGACATTAAATTAGAATTCTCGCTAATTCAGGGGAAATAAGGAAATTTTAATTTTGAAAGATGAGGAGAGCATGAGATGGAACATTTCAGTTTGGTTCACATTTACTTGATTTCCATTTGTAAAACTGCATTTTGGAATGCGCCAATGGCGGAATATCCGAATTGCACAAACTGTACATGACATGGGTGAACTTGAGCTATTGTTATGGTTAGGTTATTTTGGTGAAACCTATTCATCCAGGTTTGAGTTTTCGGTGCAGCACAGATGTTCGTATATATGGCTAATGTATTTTTTAGTGATAAACGACACATACGTAATGTTTAACAGTGAGAAACATGTGGTAATTACGTCAATCTTAGCCTACACTAGCTCATCTCTCATAAGTATTTATAGGGTAGGAAGTGCCTACATGCTTATTAGGGTGATTGTGCATGTATGTATATGAATATGAGCCATGTATTTGAGAACAAAACTTGACATTAGTACACTACTACAAAAATCCTCATAGGGATCGGTCTTATAGGTACCGGTTCAAACCGGTACCTATAAGTCTTTTTTCACTTTCGCACGATAAAAAATAAAGAACTGACACTTTTAAGAAAGTATAGGTGCCGGTTCATTAGCTAGAACCGACACCTCTACTAAGGGTACCGGTTTTTTAAAAGAACCGGTACCTATAATATATTGTAGGTATTGGTTAATTAAAAAACCGACACCTATAATATATTATAGGTATCAGTTCTTTTCAAAAATCGACACCCATACCAAACCGAGCCGATCGAGCGTCGGGCTTATCCATATAATATCGAACGTCCCTTCTTGATTTCTTCTCTCGCCTCTTTATGTCTCTCTCTCTCTCTCGCCTCTCTCACTTCTCTCTGTCTCGGATCCGGCTGGGCAACGGCCCGACGGAGACGGCGGCGGCCGCCGCGCCCTCCCCTCCTCCAGATATGGCGGGAGGGGAGGCCACGGGATGGGAGGCCGCGGCGGCCTCCGATGATGGCAACGACAGCACCCGCACCCTCCCCTTTGCCAGATTCGGCGGGAGGGGAGGCGTTGCACCTTGGCGACGGCAGCAGGGACGACCATGTCCTCCCCTCTGCCCTATCCGACGGGAGGGGGGCGGCGGGATGGGAGGTCGCGGCGGCCTATGGTGATGGCGGCGACAGCGCCTGCACCCTTCCCTCCCGCCGGATAACCCTCTCCTCCGCCTGATCCGGCGGGAGGGGAGGTGGTGCACCTTGGTGGCGGCGGTCGCGCCCTCCCCATGTGGCAACAGCGACAAGGGTGGAGAAGGACGCTGGTGACGCGGGTGAGGTGGTGGCTGGCGGCATGAGTTCTTGAGTTTCTCTTTTTGAGTTCTTGAGTTCTTGTTGAGTTCTACCAAACTTGTTGAGTTCTTAATGCTTTGTACCATGCATATACTAGTTTGCTGTTGGTTTTGATCTCAGATCCAAGAGGCGGTGATGAAGGGGAGTAGGGCTGGGCTTGAGGGAGAATGACAATGATGGTGGCGTGTGGTTGGTGAGTTCGGCTCGATTCGAGCCGACTCTCTTTTTTTTGACTCGAGCAAAGCTAAAGGTGTCGATTGTATTTTTCACATAGGTGCCGGTTGCTTGTATTGGTGCCGACCAATAGGTGTCGTTTGAAAAACCGACATCTATAGCCGGTTTCCAATCTATTATCAAATTTTGTGCCTTGGTGTCTGACGGAGCGTGAAGCTCCTCACCGGGAGACCGCGCAGGTCCCCCTTTGCCGGTTCGGCCGGGGGCGCAAGGTGAAATTCTTCGCCCCTGATCTGTGGGATCCCAGCGAGAAAAACGTGTGGACGCAGGCGATTTAGACAGGTTCGGGCCGCTAAGGAGCATAATACCCTACTCCTGTGTTCTGGTAGATCTGAGAGTATGATGGAATCCAAAGAGAGTCCCCCTTATCTCCTAGGCCTGGGCCTCCTTTTATATGGCAAGGGGCTACCACATGGGCCACGAGCTGCCTAAGAAAGAAAACATTCTTTTACATTTAGGGCTATCCTACCGTCGGAAGCAGCCTCTGACAGACGCCGCAGGACCCTGGTGGAGATCGCTCGGGAAGTGGAGGAGGAGCGTGAGACAGCCCTCATCGCCACCGCCGTGCTCGACGAGGCACGGGACAACTTCCGTCTCAAATACGGGAGCCGGATGGCGGAGCTGGAGGAGAAGCTCGACGCCGCCCGCGGAGTTCTCGACGCCGCCGCTGCCCAGGAGCGGGGGCGGTGGAGATCGAGGCGGCGACCCGCAAGCGCGAGGAGGCCCTAGAGGCCCGGACCATGGCGCTGGAGGAGCGCACCGCCACACTCGGGGGGCGGGCCTCGCGCCTGCTCGTGCAAGAGGCCGCCGTGCGCCTGCGGGCCGAGGCCCTTGACCACCGCGCCCGGGAGCTGGAGGCGCTGGAGGAGCGCGCCCGCGTCCTGGACACGAAGGAGGCGGCGACTGGCGGCACGCGAGACCCCGCCGCTACACGGGAGGCGACACTGGCGGCGCACGAGGCCGCCTCCGCCGAGCAGGAGTCCGCACTCCGCCTCCGCGAAGACGCGCTCGCCGAGCGGGGGCGAGCCCTCGAGGAGGCCGAGGCCGCGGCGCAGCGGCTGGCGGACAGCCTGCTCCTCCGCGAGGCGGCGCGGGAGGAGCAGGCGCGCCGTAATCTGGAAGGCGCCCGCGCCGAGAGGGACGCGCTGAACCAGCGGGCCTCCGAACTCGAGGCGCGGGCAAGGGAGCTGGACGCGCAGGCGCGCAGCGGCGGGGCGGCCGCAGGCCACGGCGATCTGGCCGCCCGCCTCACAGCCGCCGAGGGTACCATCGCCGAGCTGCAGGGCGCCCTGGACTCGTCCGCCGGGGAGGTTGAGGCCCTCCGGCTGTCGAACGAGGTGGGGCCCGGCATGCTCCGGGACGCCGTCTCCCGCCTCGACCGTGCCAGGCGTCAGGCGGGCATCTGGCGCGGGTGGCACCCAAAGTACGCCGCCAACCGGGGCCAACGCGCGTGCCCATGTCCGGGATGCCGCCGGTCAAATCGTCCACGGCTTCGAGGGGACGGCCCCTCGGCTCGTCTTCGCTCTCGACTCCGATAAGGAGGAGGACGACGATGATGGTGCCGACGACGACAGCGACGGCGAGGCCGGCGACCCAGGTGCGTCGGAGTGAGCCCCCGGACCCCCGCGTATCTTAATTTTTGGTTCCTTCATCTTCTGAGGCCTTTGGGCCAACGCTTATACAAACTGACTTCATCTTATCTCCAATCAAACAAAATTTTAACTTCTATGTTAGTTATGCTTGCTATATGTGCGTGATAAGGATGGTCTGTGTCGCGATCTCTTTGCATCTTTGGCTTGAACGAGGGCTCGTGCTCGGGCCCTAGCCTCAAGCGGCGTGGGTTGGAGCTAGTGCCTTGGGGAGATCCGCATGTCGAGACTGTCCAGGCCAGGAGCGCGGTGACCGAAGGTTATGGGGACCCGATTGTGGGCCATTGTCGATTCCCCCCCGGAGTTCACCGCGCCCCGGGGCACGGCTCGGTTCTGGGCCCCGTTTGGCGGTTTAGACGACCCGGGTTGCCGAGGACAAGGACGAGCACAAGCAGACTGACTCAAGTCAAGATTTTTCAAAAGGAAACGATAACACAGGCGCAGTTCTTAGGAAATTGAAAATGCTTGTTATTGAAATGCTAGGAAAAAATTAAACAAGTATGTGCATGTGGGAGCCCCCGGCCAACCCTGCGTGCCTGAGGGGGACGCGGGGTTGGCCCGAGCCCGAGGTACGACACCCGACCCCCTCATGGGTAGAAGTAGCGAAGATGCTCGATGTTCCACGGGTTAGGCAGTTCCGTGCCGTCGCCCATGGCCAATCGAACCGAGCCCGGCCGGGGGACGCTGAGCACTCTATACGGACTCTCCCACATTGGTGAGAGTTTGCTCAGTCCAGCACGCGTTTGGACGTGGCGTAAGACGAGATCGTCGACGCAGAGTGATCGGGCCCGGACATGGCGCTGATGGTAGCGCGCGGCTCGGAGGGCCGCGCGCCGCCTTCGCTCTTCCAGGTAGTCGAGGTCGTCTCGGCGAAGCTGATCTTGATCAGCCTCGCAATACATGGTGGCCCGAGGGGACCTCAGGGTGAGCTCGGATGGGAGGACCGCCTCCGCGCCATAGACGAGGAAGAAAGGCGTTTCCTCTGTTGCTCGGCTTGGGGTGGTTCGGTTCGCCCAGAGTACCGCTGGCAGCTCCTCGATCCACGAATCGCCATGCTTCTTAAGGATGTTGAAGGTCTTGGTCTTGAAGCCCTTGAGGATTTCCGCGTTGGCACGCTTCACCTGGCCGTTGCTTCTGGGGTGGGCGGGTGAGGCGAAACAGAGCTTGATGCCCATGTCTTCGCAGTAGTCGCCAAAAAGCTCACTGGTGAACTAGGTGTCGTTGTCCGTAATGATACGGTTAGGCACCCCGAACCGAGCAGTGATGCCCTTTATGAATTTTAGCACCGAATGCTTGTCGATATTGATGACCGGATAAGCCTCGGGTCACTTAGTGAACTTGTCGATTGCGACATACAGATACTCGAACCCGCCCGGGGCCTTCCTGAAGGGACCCAGGATATCCAGCCCCCAGACGGCAAACGGCCATGAAAGAGGTATGGTCTGCAGGGCCTGAGCCGGTTGATGCGTTTGCTTGGCGTGAAACTGGCACGCCCTGCATCGTCGGACCAGGTCAGCTGCGTCGTGGAGCGCTGTCGGCCAATAGAAACCCTGGCGAAAGGCCTTGCCGACCAAGGTGCGCGAGGCGGAGTGGGCTCCGCACTCGCCTTCATGGACATCGACAAGAAGCTCGACGCCCTGCTCCCGAGGAATGCACTTCAGGAGGACTCCGTTGGCCCCGCGCCGGTAGAGGGCCCCTTCCACCAGCACGTAGCGCTTGGAGATGCGATTGACGCGTTCACTCCCTTCGCGGTCCTCGGGTAGAGTCTGATCTTTGAGGAACGCCTGGATCTCAGTTATCTAGGCGACCAATCTTGGGGGGTCGGGCTCGGCCCCCCGGGTCCCGAGGCCTGGACTCCGACGGGCCTCGGGGGCCGCGCAGGCGCGTCCGTCTCCCCTAGGGGGTCGGGTCGCGCCGACGGCTGGGCCAGCCTTTCTTCAAAGGCGCCCGGTGGGGTCGGGGCTCGCGATGAAGCGAGCCTCGAGAGTTCGTCGGCGACCGTGTTATCCCGTCTGGGCATGTGCCGAAGTTCTAACCCGTTGAAATGGCGCTCCATACGCCGCAGCTCGCGGACGTAGGCGTCCATCTGCGGGTCGGAGCACCGGTACTCCTTGGAGACCTGGTTAACGACCAACTGGGAGTCGCTTAGAACCAGGAGGCGGCGGATCCCCATTCCGGCCGCCACTCTGAGTCCCGCAAGGAGTCCCTCGTACTCCGCCATATTGTTGGTTGCCTGGAAATCTAGGCGAACCAACTATCTAAGGACGTCTCCGCTCGGCGAGGTCAAGGTGACCCCCGCGCCGGCACCCTGAAGGGCCAGGGAGCCATCGAACTGCATCACCCAGTAGGTGGCGTGAGGCAGCTGCGAGGGGCTCATGTTGGCCCCGGGGGCGGAGAGTCCGAGATCGGGCTCAGGAGCCGGGGTCCATTCCGCCATGAAGTCGGCGAGGGCCTGGCTCTTAATCGCGTGGCGTGGTTCAAAGCGCAAGTCAAATTCAGAGAGTTCAATTGCCCATTTTACCACTCGTCCAGTGCCCTCTTGGTTGCGTAGGATTTGGCCGAGGGGGCAGGACGTGACCACAGTGACCCGATGCGCTTGGAAATAATGGCGCAGCTTCCTCGAAGCCATCAGAATCGCGTAGAGCATCTTCTGGGCCTGAGGGTATCGGGTCTTGGCGTCCCACAGCGCATCACTAACGAAGTAGACGGGCCGTTGCACCTTCCGGCGGGGCCTGTCCTCTCCGTTGAGGGCACCGTTCCCGGGGCGCTCGTCGTCCGAGGGGTCTTGCCGGGCCCACTCGGCTTCTGTGCCGATGACCTCGGGGTCGGAGGGCGTCGGGCCGCACCTTCCCGCAGTGGCCCCGGGGCCTTCCTGGGGTTCGGGGGCATCCGGCGCCGTCGGACGAGCGGGCAGAGGGCCACATCCGGTCGTCAGGGGCCTTAGGCCGCCGTCCGGCTCGAGGGCCTCTCCTCCCTTCTCTGTCCCGGGTTGGGTCGACACAGGGTGGGAGCGCGCGGGCCGAGGGCTGTCCTTGTCGTGCTCCACAACCAACACCGCGCTGACTACTTGTGGGGTTGTCGCCAAGTAGAGTAGCAGTGGCTCATCGGGCTCCGGGGCGACCAGGATTTGGGGGGAGCTGAGGTATGCCTTCAACTGGGTGAGGGCCCGCTTAGCCTCCTTCGTCCAGGTAAACGGCCCGGAGCGCTTAAGGAGCTTAAATAGGGGCAGCGCCTTCTCTCCCAGCCTCGATATGAATCGGCTTAAGGCAGCCATGCATCCGGTGACGCATTGCACGTCCTTAAGCTTGTTGGGGGGCGCATCCACTCTATAGCTCGTATCTTCTCGGGGTTGGCCTCAATGCCTCGGGCAGAGATCAAGAACCCGAGAAGCTTACCCGCAGGCACACCGAACACACACTTTTCGGGGTTCAGTTTTATGCGCGCGGAGCGGAGACTTTCGAAAATCTCTGCTAAATCCAAGAGCAAGGTCTCTTGGTTGCGCGTTTTTACAACCAAGTCATCGACGTAGGCCTCAACATTGCGCCCTGTCTAACTACCCAAAGAAATACGAGTAGTACGCTGAAAAGTAGGATCCGCATTCTTTAACCCGAAAGGCATGGTTGTATAACAATAAGTTCCTACAGGGGTAATGAATGCGGTTTTTTCCTCATCCTCCCTAGCCATGCGAATCTGATGATATCCTGAGTATGCATCTAGAAAACACAAAAGGTCGCACCCCGCGGTGGAGTCGACAATTTGATCTATGCGTGGCAGGGGGTAAGGGTCCTTAGGACATGCCTTGTTGAGGTCGGTGTAGTCGATGCACATCCGGAGCTTGCCGTTCGCCTTGGGGACGACGACCGGGTTCGTGAGCCACTCCGGATGGATGACCTCACGGATGAATCTGGCCTCCAAAAGCCGCGCCACCTCCTCGCGGATGAAAGCTTGGCGCTTCGGGGCCTGCCGCCACACCTTCTGCCGGACGGGCCTTGCGTCCGGCCGCACGGCGAGACGGTGCTCGATCACCTCCCTAGGGACCCCGGGCATGTCCGCCGGTCTCCATGCGAAGACGTCGGCGTTTGCCCGTAGGAAGGAGACGAGCGCGTCTTCCTATTTGTCGTCCAAGAGACCACCAATCTGGGTGGTCTTGGACGGGTCGTCGCCCAGGGCGACCTCCTTCACCGGGACCTCGTCGCCTGAGGCCATCCGCTGCCTCGGGGCGGGTGAGGTGGAGGCGTCGGGCCTCTCGTCGCCGCCCGCGGGCTTGGACACCGCGGCGAGGCGGTCCGCGCGCTGTTCCATACAAGCAAGCGCGATTTTGAGGTCGCCGTGGACGATGATGGGGCCACTTGGGCCCGGCATCTTCATCTAGAGGTAGGCATAGTGGGTGGCCGCCATGAACTTTACCAACGCGGACCTTCCCAGGACTGCGTTGTAGGGCAGATTGAGGTCCGCCACATCGAAGTCTACCCGCTCGGTGCGGAAGTTGGTGGGGCCACCGAAGGTGACCGGGAGGTCGATATGGCCTAGCGGCCAGGTGTGCCCCGGCGTCACGCCGATAATTGGCTGGGACGGCCGGAGCTCCATCCCCGGGGCCTTGATGACATCAAAAGCCGCGGGGGAGAGGATGTTGAGAGCTGCGCCACCGTCTATCAGGACGCGCCTCAACTTCACATTGCAGACGGTGGGGGAGACCACCATCGCGATCTGTCCTCCCCGGGCAACGCATGACGGGTGGTCGGTCCCGTCAAAGGTAAGGGTAACCTCCGACTAACGCGCCCGCCGCGTCGCCTCATGGGTGGGGACTGCGGCCAAAAGCTCTCGCTTCATGGCCTTGAGGCTTCGGCGAGAAGCGTGAGCGCACGCTCCCCCATCAACGGTGGCGACGATGGCCTCGGGCTCCTGAAAGCCCAGGTCATCATCGCCAGCGTCGTCGTCCTCCGCGGGAGCCTTCTGCTTGGCCTCACCTCGCCGGTTGCCGGTGGAAGTCGCCGGGGCCTTGCCCTCACGGCGTTCCTGCCTCTTCTCCTCCTCCCACTTCCTCGTTCGCTCGGCCAAGTTTTGAACCGCGCGATAGTCGGTGAGGTCGTGGAGGCAGGTGTTATGCATAGTGCACCACCTGCCGGCCGGGCGCTCTCTGCCGGGAGCGCCGGCCTCCTTCTTTTTGTCGCCCATGGGCCTCCCCTTTCGGAGGGGCCCGCGAAGCGCCCTCGGCGGCGAGGACATGACCCTCGTCGTCGGAACGGGCCAACCTTTTCTTCCTCCTCCTGTCCCGCCGCCCTGAACGAGCGGCGGACTCGAGGGCAGCCGGAGCCGCCGCTCCAGAGCCGGAGGAGTTCCAGGTCTAGGACTCCTCCTTGCGAGCCACACGGTCCGTGAGCTCGAAGAGCTGCGCGGTGGTCTGGGGCTCCTTGGAGGCGATCTTTTCGAGCATGCGGTTGTGCCGCACGCCCCCCCTGAATGCGTAGATAACCGCATGTGCAGGGATGCAAGGTATGGTGTTGCGGACTTGACAGAACCGCTAGATGTACGAGCGGAGAGACTCATCGTCCCTCCGCTGTACTGCGTGCAAGTCCGCCTCTTCGCCTGGGCGCGGATATGTGCCTTAGAAGTTCGTGGTGAACTGCTGGCACAAGTCCTCACAGGAGTGGACCGACGCGGGTGGCAGGTTCATTAGCCAACCCCGCGCTTGGCCCTTTAGGGCCATGGGAAAGAAGTTCGCCATGACCCTGTCATCACCCCCCGCGGCTTCTATTCCAGTCATGTAGATCTGGAGAAACTCAGCGGGGTTGACGCTCCCGTTATATTTTTCGGTGATGATGGGCCGGAACCTCGGGGGGCAACGGACATTCCGAAGGCTCGCCACGAAGGCTCGACAGCCGGCACCACCAACCGGGGACACGGGGGGCCGGCCCCCGTGACCGGAACGGAGCGGCGCCCCAGAGGAGGAGGCGCCTTCCATTGCATGGGCAGCGCGACGAGCGTCGCGCCGGCGCTCGATATCGAGCCGGGCGTCTGGCCCCCCATGCATATTCTCATGAGTCGGAGGCGTTGACGAGGGAACCGCGGACGAACGGCGGGTGTCGGCCATCATCCGTCGTGCCCTCCGCCTCGACGACGTAGAGCCAGCGGTGGCAGCGTCAAAGGTCCCGGCGGCGGAAGACCGCCTGCCGGTTCCTAGGCGCTGCTGCGCCGTCATGACCAGGTTGGCCACGTCATCCAGCCAACATTGGGTCGGGGTCTCTGGATCGAGGACGACGGGCGGGTGACGCAAGAGTGCGCCCGCAGCCTGGAGCACGCCCTGGGGTGTGCCGCCATCACCATAGGTGAGGCGGTGATGCACCCCGCCTCGCCGTCCTCGTCCGTCGCCTGCGGGCGGCGAGGTCGCGGATCCCTCGACTTCCTCAGGCGCCTTCCCCCGCCCAAGATTCTGGCGGGAGGGGGACGACGGGGTGCGAGCCCGATAGCGCGGGTTCTGCTCCCCGCCATCACCGCTGGCGTTCAAAGAAGGATCGTACGCCACTGCCTTTTCGGCCATAGGGCTTACCTGGCGAAGCTTGGCGCACACGAAAGGAAATGGGCTCAGAAAAACACGCGCGCGCCCCCTACCTGGCGCGTCAGATGACGGAGCGTGAAGCTCCTCACCGGGAGACCGCGCAGGTCCCCCTTTGCCGGTTCGGCCGGGGGCGCAAGGTGAAATTCTTCGCCCCTGATCTGTGGGATCCCAGCGAGAAAAACGCGTGGACGCAAGCGATTTAGACAGGTTCGGGCCGCTGAGGAGCGTAATACCCTACTCCTGTGTTCTGGTAGATCTGAGAGTATGATGGAATCCAGAGAGAGTCCCCCTTATCTTCTAGGCCTGGGCCTCCTTTTATATGGCAAGGGGCTACCACGTGGGCCACGAGCTGCCTAAGAAAGAAAACATTCTTTTACATTTAGGGCTATCCTACCGTCGGAAGCAGTCTCTGACAGACGCCGCAGCACGCCTTCGCTCGGTCAGCTGACCCATCCGAGGGACGCCCATTTCAGCCTTCATTAAATGGCGGATGACTTCCGCATCCCGCTCACATTGGAAACGGGAAACATCTGACCGAAGCTGGGGTACCAACTCTGGCTGAGAGACGAGAGACAGAAGGCTCTCATCGTTCTGATGGGACGGGGCGAGGCTTGCAGCAGGCCGCCTGGCGCGCGTGCGGTGCACAGGCATCCTGGCACCACCTAACCCGCGATCTGACCGGTCTGCGACCGGTCACTCACCGTGACCAGTCACGGACCGGATATGCACGCGCCACGCCGCATTAAATGCGACGTAGTGCGCCCGTCTGAACCGCTATAAATGCGGTTAGGTGAGTTCTGCCGCGCTCATCTAACCTGTGCACGTGGCATCCAAGCCGCAGGGGGACGGGGCGCCTCAGGTCTCGGGGGAGAAACGGGAACGGCCCGACCCCGGGGGAAACCGGGAGGGCAGCCGCCACGTCACCCTCGGGCCCGACCCCTCCGGGGGAACGGGCCACGTGGATCCCTGTGGCCGCCCTTCCCTTTGGTCTCGATACCCCCGGGCCCGTGTCACCGACAGTGTCATCATCAGTTTTGGATCTATGGCGTTGCGTTTCTTCCGCATTTGGTTTCCTATGTCAATTTCAAAGCCAATTTTGTAACAAGTGGTATCAGAGCCCATATTTGAAACCCAAAACAATTTTCATGTGTCATATGGTGGGGGGGCGGGCCAGGTAACAAATCTTTGGAGGTCATATGGGTTGATGTGACAGGAAAGATTGTTGGGCCCGATGTTTGATGGGAAGACTATTGGGTCTGATATGTGACGAGGAAGATTGTTGGTTTAGTTTCACATCAATAATTGATGATGGAGAAACACGACTTAAAAGATGAGGACAATTCTCATCCATAAAACTAGTCTTTTGGGTTGTGTAGGCACAGAACCTATAGTTGTGGCTTCGGTTGGACCTGCGGTGGAGCAGGTCCAATGTGACCTGGGTGGCCCACGGTTGGTGAGTTGAGCTGCGCACTGTAACACAAACTATACGTAATACTTTATTCTTGACTTATTTTTCTCGACAAATCCATTCCTCCTAGGCTCTCAGGTCATGCCGCTTCTATCTCAACAACCAATTACCTCATATCTTTTTAACTCTAACCCACTAAACACTAACAATAAGACATTTGTAGTTGTCGACTAAATACCCAATGTTCAAATCATGCGTTCGCCACTGATTTCAACGTGAGTTGTCCCACGCATCACCTGACCTCTGCTCGCACGCGAACCCTAGCGATACATAGGCGTACGTGCAACACAACGCATGGTGAACAATATTTCACCAACCTCTCCCTCTCGCCCGATCCCTATCACGGTGCATACTACGCGCAGCCGGCCAACATACGCGCGTCGCCGTCGCCTTTTGTCGCTTTGTCACGCGCACACACGTCGTGCTTAGCTCTTACCCCTCCCCGTCGCGGATCCTTAAGCTGCGTTCTTTGTAGCTAGTTAGGATTGGTTACTTCTTGTTTTTCGTTAGCACGTTTTTTAAACTGCTAAACGGTGTGTTTTGTGCGAAAGCTTTCTATAAAGAAGTTCCTTTAAAAAATCCAACAAATTTATTCATCAAAATTTTATATATTAATACTTTTTTGAGAAACACAGTACAAACGTAGGCGCTCACAACGCGCATACACTCACCCATGTGAACGCACACACGCACATCCTATCCTTATGAACACCTCCGGAAGATTGAGCCGGCATATTTTAAGATTGACAAAGTCACCACGGACACCTCACTGTCAACGGGTACGTCGTCTACTGCTGAAAGAATAATTAGTCATAAATAAAAACATCCATGTTAAATCTAGGATTTAAACCCCGGTAAACTGGTTTCATCACAAGGAACCTAACCAGTTGAGCTATACTAATCATATTTCTCGTTTTATGTGTGACTAATCAGCCCATCCAAACATCTGAGAAAACGCGGCCGGTTATCTCCCCACGTGAAACGAAAACGTCGACACCGACCGATCTCCTCCTCGCGGTACGGCTAACGTAAAATCGCTACTAGGCAACGTTAGTTTGACAGCAGCCAGTGGGCCACACGCCCACACGGCTGGTCTCTACGGGATCGAGACTATAGATATAATACACGCACATCGTATAGTAGATTAGTAGCAAACGAAAGTCAGGAAAGTGACCGGCCGGTGCACACGTAACACCTAAACAACCCCATCCTCTCTACGCCCCCATCGTGTGTCATCAGCTAAGGTGTGGCTCCAGAGGCGATAGATTCTGCTGCTACGTACGTATACACGGGAGATCAGCATATGTAACAGTTTTTCTTATCGTCAAGTTCTATCTGGGGTAGAACTTCCATGACTAGTCTGTCTGTACGTTCAGTGTGGACGTGTGTGGGTAGCCTTTTTCTCTTGCGTGCATGGCTTTGAACTAGTAGTGCCACAAATTAACCTACCTCATGACCTGGACAATTTACTCGTGCGGATGTTTCCTAGCGATTGACTACGTGGTAAGAGTGTTCATTTTTAGTATAAGAATGTTGTTATATTAAAATTGAGGGCCTAATTTATGTTTTACTTGCTCTAACCTTCGGCGGGATTTCACTAACTCAAGCGATTAAGTTCTTTGCGGTGAAATATGTTTGTCCAGCAGTCTAGGTTTAGGCCATAGACTTGGTACAACTGCACATATTTATAACCAATTGTTTTTCCAGTGACAGAGGATGTATTTGTTGATAATGAAACATTCGTTCGTAATCACTTCATCAATCTCAAGATATATACCGGCTCGACAATCTCAGTCTCTCGAAATCGAAAGTGCTCGTATAAGTCGTAAGGTAGGATGTATGTGTGAATTTATAGTGGTGAGTGTGAACGCCCGTGACGTTTGTAATGTGTTCTATTAAAAAAGAAAAGATAACCATGATTACGCCGCTTGGTCACTAACGTCAACCAAAATTTTAAATTTTGTTTCAGCTTTTTTAGCCTATCTAACTTACTTACAGGATGGTTTATGTACCGGTCAGTTATTAGGACGTTTAGGTGGTGTTTATTTTTATTTAAGATGTAGATGAAGTTAGAACACGAAAAACAAGAAAAACATTAGCATATAATTATTAATTGAGTTTTAATTATTATAAACTTAAAAAATAAATTAGCTAATATTTTAAAGCAATTTATATAAAGTTTTCACACGAAATATATACCATTTTGTAGTTTAAAAAACGTAATAACCACTACTACAGAAATGACAGTAACTGGTCGCGCCTGCAAAAATCGACATGCATTTTCACATGCGGCTTCTTAAAAGGCTTGCATGAAAAAATCAATTTTCACATACGCACATACGAAAATAAATCTACTTTCGCATGTGAGCATTTTAAGTGGCCTGCATGCAAAAATACATTTCTCTCTTCCAACTTTTTTTCTCCCCTCCTCTCTCTTTACTAAGTCCTTTCCCGTCCACCCCACTCCTTTACTTTCCCCACTCCTCACAACCATCTCCTCTTCCTCATCCCTCTCCTCTTCTCCCCCACTTGGCCACTCCTCTCCCCTCTCCTCCCTCCCGACGACAGGCGAGGGCTCCAGCGGTGACGGTGGACGAGGACGAGGGCGAGGGGAGAGGCGGATCCAACACTCTTTCCTCCTCCCGCGTGGTTCCCGCCGCCGCTCTGCCACCCACGCACGCGGATCCACAGGTAGTGGCGACGGGAAGGGCGGATCCGGCGTGCCCTCCCCCTCCCGCGCAGATCTCTCCGCCCACCACGCAAGCGGATCCGCTGTCAACGTCGGCGGACGGCTAGGGTTAGGGTTCCGGGCTAGGGTTTTGATTTTCGAAATTTTTATTTTTTGACAATTTTTTATTTTCGTATGTAGACGGTTTAAACGCCCGCATGCGAAAATCAAATTTTTACGTGTGGTTGCTTTATCTGCTTATAACAATTTGATTTTCACGGATATTTAAGTGTATGCGGGCCATCCGTTCATATGCAAAAATCAATTTTGATCGCATGGAAAAAATTGATTATGTAGTAGTGAACGAAAGCAGGGGTAAAGTGTATACCTTAATAACGGGGCCTTAACCACGATGACAGTTACCGTCACGTTTATCAACCAAGATCCTCGGTGGTTTGTTCCGAAAACTGGTTGGTTTATGCATCTGGTCCGCATCCCATCCGATCCGATTCTACGACGCTGTCCCCGTCGTGTACCTCAGCCGATCCTCTGCGCGCGTCATGCCATGCAGCCCACCATACGTCCTCGACTCGATCCTGAAACGGAACGGATCACACTCATCCATGGTGGATTCGCACCGGCGGTCACATCGCCGACCGTGTGCCAGTGGTGGCCTCAACTTTCCATCCGCTGTACGACATGTCGACAGCGCCGTCTCGCCGTACATTTTTCCTGAAAATATCACCAGCCTTCTAGTACCATTAATAATACATATACAGTTTTCATTGCTGCTCCTTTTCTACCATTAGTTATCGATTAATTAATTAATTGATCAATCATCCCAACTATAACTTGCTGTACAGAATTACAGCGACGGGTAGTAAATCGGGGTAATAAAACTGATGAGAAGAAAGCGTATCGATGTATATATATGGTCCTGCGACGTGCGTCGCTGTCTGCTTGTAACTAACCCTGCAATTTGGCGTACGTGTACGACGTGTATGTGTAATGTATAGCCCAGCAATCGGCATCGCGACCCGCGCTCCCGGCGGCGCCGTGCCGCGCGTGACGACGAGGTTGGGCGTGCGAGCGAGCGCGAAACGGACGGCGCTGCCTCGCTTAGAGCTAGCACAATAACAGACTGTACGTTACCACATCATATTTATATTTATATAAAAAAATAAACTTATAGATAGCTACAACACACGTTCTAATAAAAAATATATGGATTATATATTAATGACATATTATATATCTACAACTTATGAGTAAGCTATTAGGATAGTCCTAACTCTTTATCTCAGCTAGTATCAATAGCATTAAATATATTAGCATATAAATAAAAAGCTGAGATGAAAAGAGAGTTAACGAGGAGAGAGAAAAAAAATAAAAAATCATTTCTCATGTAAAAAACCAGCTCTACACAAGAATCAAAAATGAAACAAATGAATAGGTAGATAAAAAGAGAGAAAAAATGATTGGATGAGAATTTATTTTAAAGACACCATTCATTATGTTGAGATTACTTTTTAGATTGGTTATAAGTAATGTTTTATATTTTGAAGTTGACTATATTATTAATTAAACTGCTCTTAATCGCTCACGCTTGGGTCTCTTCCCTTTAATTTGTACGCTTGCTCGCGCGGCCGTGTGTGCCGTCGCGCGCGCTCGCGTGGCAACCGGAGACGCGCGTCCGCTAGCTTTGTGCTTGTGCTCTCTTGTGACACGGCACGGCACGTCTCGTGCTGGATCACGCGCGCGCCGAAGCCTACACGCGGGTTTCGCGTGGCCGCGAGCCGCGCGCGCGACGCGAACAGGGGCGGCGGCGCGACGCGCAATCATGCGACGCGACGCGAACCTTTTTCATATTGCTTTTGCCCGGACCAGCCACATGCATGCACGTACGACCAGCTGCCGATCGAGCTTCGGCGGGATGGATATTTCAATCGGCGTCGTAGAGGAGACATGTCTGCAACTGTGCATATATCTCTCAGAAAAAAGTGGCTATCATTTCTTTTTCCGACGAATCACGTAATCCCTCACGTTCACGAACTAATAAGGTTATCAAATGAATCGTAATCACAATTGAAATTGTTGAGAAAGAAATATGAGTTACTATATGTTCTAAAATTGCAAATAGCATAAGGAGAAGGTCCCATTACAAATTGGAAGTTTCGAATTGAATCCATTTTATTTTATAATCTATTGTATTCTTTTTCGAGATTGTCGCCACTCGGACTCGAACCGAGATGCTTGAGCACTGCTTCCTAAGAGCAGCGTGTCTACCAATTTCACCATGACGGCTAAATTGAAATAACAGGTTTATTAAAAGAATATTAAGTTATTTTCTCGCGAATCGTCGAGATTGGAAGAGTCCATAGAATTTAGGACATTAGAATCTTCATTAAAATAGACTTCGTTTGGTAGTAAATAGGAGCGATGCAAATAATCTATGCAGCTTCAACTTCTCTTGGTCAACGAAATTTCAAAAAAAGAATAGCCTACTCTTCCGTCTCTCACATGGGTTTCATTATTATAGGAATTGGTTCCATAACCAACATTGGACTCAATGGAGCTATTTTACAAATATTATCCCATGGATTTATTGGGGCTACACTTTTTTTCTTAGCGGGAACGGCTTGTGATAGAATGCGCCTTGTTTATCTCGAAGAACTAGGAGGGGTTTCTATCCCAATGCCAAAAATTTTTACCATGTTTAGTAGCTTTTCAATGGCTTCTCTTGCCTTACCAGGAATGAGCGGTTTTGTTGCAGAATTAGTAGTATTTTTTGGACTAATTACTAGTCTAAAATTTCTGTTAATGCCAAAAATGCTAATTACTTTTGTAATGGCAATTGGAATGATATTAACTCCTATTTATTTATTATCTATGTTACGACAGATGTTCTATGGATACAAGCTATTTCATATTCCAAACGAAAATTTTGTGGATTCTGGCCCGCGAGAACTCTTTCTTTTAATCTGTATCTTTTTACCAGTAATAGGAATCGGTATTTATCCAGATTTTGTTCTCTCGCTATCCGTTGACAGGGTAGAGGCTCTGTTATCCAATTATTATCCTAAATAGGATTTTTTTTCTTCTATTAGTCCGCTCTATATTCCATAGTGGAAATACTAAAAAATTCAAAAAAAAGTAAAAGAGTCTAATTAGATCTATCTCGAATTTTTGAGAACCCTTTGAGAAGGCGTTCAAGGGGTTCTCAAATCAAACACAAAAATGGAAGTTTTTTTCATTTCATTAAGGTTTTATGTTATGTAATCATTTAGATGGGTAATGTAAATGAACCATAACTATGTAAACCTATTCCTAATAGATTGATACCAAAATAACAGATCCAAATTATAAGAAATCCTATGGAAGCTACAAACGCTGACTTCGTACCCTTCCAATTTGGATTTGTTCTACTATGTAAATAAATTGCAAATATGGTCCAAGTAATAAATGCCCAAGTTTCTTTAGGATCCCAATTCCAATAGGATCCCCACGCCTCATTAGCCCATACTGCTCCACAAAGAATACCTATGGTTAAAAGGGTAAACCCTAGACTAATGACACGATAACTTCAAGAATCCAAACGCTCAATTAATTGATATTTGTAATAATTTGGAAATGAAGGAAAAAGGTGCTTTTTAAAGCACTTCTTTTTGCATAGAAATATTCAATCTCATTAAAGAAAAATGTTTTAAGCAAAACATTTTTCTTCTTTTTCGAAAAGAAATCTAAATTCTTTCGAAATCTAATGATTAGAAGAGCGGCGGATAATAAGGATCCACACAAAAGAGTCACATAGCTTAGTAACATCATACTGACATGCATCATTAACCACTGAGATTATAGAGCAGGTACTAGTATTGTGGATTGATGCATTTGACGTTTTCTGTGTTGGAGAGGAGACTTAGGGTCTGTTTGGCAGCGTGAGTTACAAACGCGCACAGTAAACACGGAAAACAGAGCGGTCATTAGCGCGTGATTAATTAAGTATTAGCTAAATTTTTTTTCAAAAATGGATTAATTTGATTTTTTTTAAGCAACTTTTGTATAGAAACTTTTTGCAAAAAAGTTCACCGTGTAGTAGTTTGAAAAGCGTGCGCGGGAGGAAAAACACTGTGCGGCGTGCGCGGGAGGAAAAACACTGTGCGGCACCGTGCGCGTTCCGAACGCATCGTGCCGAACAAAGCCTTAGGCTGAATTCCTTTCTCTGCCTTACGCGGGAGGAAAAACACTGTGCGGCACTGTGCGCGTTCCGAACGCATCGTGCCGAACAAAGCCTTAGGTTGAATTCCTTTCTCTACTTTTCCAACTCAGTCCCTCGTTTTTCGCGCGCACGCTTTTCAAACTGCTAAACAGTTTGTTTTTTGCAAAAAGTTTCTATAAAAAATTGCTTTAAAAAATCATATTGTTCCATTTTTGAAAATTTTTTTAACAAATACTTAATTAATCATGTGCTAATGAGTCGCTTCGTTTTTCTGCGGAGAGAATAAACTCCCAACATCAACTACCGAACACACCCTAAGGGTGAGTTCGTTCCTGAGTTTCCTAACTTAACCCCCTCGTTTTCCGCGCGCACGCTTTTCAAACTGTTAAACGGTGTGTCTTTTATAAAAGGTTTTTATACAAAAGTTGTTTAAAAAAAATCAAATTAATCCATTTTTCAAAAAAAAAATAGCTAATACTTAATTAATCATGCGCTAATGGATCGTTCCGTTTTCCGTGCGCACTGTGTGTCTTATGAAAAGCAACCAACGAACACAGCCTTAGGGCCTGTTCGGCAGGGGCGGAAAACGGAACGGTCCATTAGCACGTTATTAATTAAGTATTAGCTAATTTTTTTTAAAAAAAATGGATTAATTTGATTTTTAAGCAACTTTTGTATAGAAACTTTTTGTAAAAAATATACCGTTTAGTAGTTTGAAAAGCGTGCGCAAGGAAAAAAAAGGTTAAGTTGGCAACTCAAGATGAAGAACAAAGCCTTAGGCTCTGTTCTTTGGGTGAGTTCCCAACTCACCCCGCTCGTTTTTCGCGCGCACGTTTTTTAAACTGTTAAACGGTGTGTTTTTTGCAAAAAGTTTCTATATGAAAGTTGCTTTAAAAAATCATATTAATCCATTTTTCAAAAAAAATTAGTAAATATTTAATTAATCATGTGCTAATGAGTCGCTTCGTTTTTCGTGCGAAGTGAATTTCTTCCCAACTCATACAAACAAACACATGATTTGGGAAAATTACTCAGTCTTCCCAACTCACCTATCCTTTTTTTTCCACGCGCACGCTTTTTAAACTACTAAACGGTGTTTTTTTTTCCAAAAATTTTCTATACAAAAGTTGCTTAAAAAAAATCATATTAATCTATTTTTGAAAAAAAAAGCTAATAGTTAATTAATCACGTGTTAATGGACCGTTTCGTTTTTCGTGCGCACCGTTGGTTTTGGGAAGACAGAGTAAATAACAAAGCCTCAGAAGAGACGAACTCCATTGTTTGTTTGTTGATGACTTATCGATCGCAGCCAAAATTCACATTTTGAGGGTCTTTTTCAATTTTAATTTTTAAAGTACGATAAGACATACTACAACCTTTATTTTAAAATAAATTTATTTTTCATCCATCTTACACATATTAATGGAAAAGAAAAAAATTAGAATATTTTTATTTCATTAAATCACAATGCAATTGTCTTTTACTTTTTTTATTTTCAATGTAGTTATTCTCATTTTCTCTACTTTCAATGTATTTGTGTTATACTTTTACAAACATAAGTGCAACATTAGTTCAAAATGAAATTTATTTTAGGACAGACAAGAGGAGGCAAAAATAATCTTGTTTTGAGAAGGATGAAGGTTTTTTTAAAGAAAATGTATATTACTTATTTTTTTTGATTGCTTGTTTATTTTTTTCACAAACCACCACAGGGGTATCGTACGCTCTACTTCTAACGACGCACTGCTAGGCACAAGCACTTTGAACGTTGACGTTGCGGGTTGTGGGTGGGGCCCTGGGAATTCGGTGACTTGACAAAAAAAAAATAGCTAACATTCGACAGTTTTTCGAATGAAAAACTTTTGAATGTAACTACTATGTAATTATAGTGTAGTATAACTATGATATAATTGGTCTATAACTCGAATGTAACTCTCAACAAAAGTACAACGGAGCAACTGGTTAATTAAACAAGCATATGTAAGCTGCAGGTCTTGGGTTTGGGCTTGATCACCACTGCACGCATGTGAATTTTTTCCATCATCCTCCACCAGCACGAATTTCAAAGTATATCGGACGGTTTAAAATTTGAAAGTTTCCACCCCTGTTAGCTGTCAATTTTTTCCAACTTCCTCCACCAGCACAAATCTCAAAGCATATCGGATGGTTTAAAATCTGAAAGTTTCAACCCCTGTTAGCTGTCGACAGTAGGATAGCAAATCCGAAAAAAAGATATTTTTTTGGGACGTCAAACATCCTGAAACAGTGAATGGATAAGCACTATTGCGGCTCGGAAAGAGTCCAACATATAGACGCCGGAAGCCGGAAGGAGAGTAGATTTGGTCGCCAAATTCAACTCTGTAGAACCAAAAACTGTACTTTTCTTTCGTTTTCACCTCGGTTCTTCCATCTAGAACCGATTTAAAAATGGTAGTAGGTTCACATGAAAACGAACCGAAATTCGTGCGCCCAACACCAGAGGCTGGAATTAATAACTCTTTCTACGAACTTGCCATTCTATCTATGTTTTTTTATGTAATGAAATGAAGTGCTGAATAGATAAATGATTTGAGAGTGCAAACAAATAAATTGACTATTATGAAGTTTTTTAAAAAAATATTAATTAAAACAGTATTTAAAGAAATTTGTATGTATGGAGCTTTTACAGAAATTATAGCGTTCAGGAGTCGAGAAGCGTATGTATTCTTATATGCCATTTCATTATGGGAAAAAAGAATATGCATGTTTGTGATTGGGTATCCTCGAAGAAATATTGCTCAAAACGTCTAGACATGAACTTTGTGATTCATATATCCTAACATTTTTTACATGATATATATTTCACTGGAAAAGAGTCAAGACAAGGTAAATCTACGATTTAACACATTTATATGCACACATTTGCTGGACAAGCCACATCCATGTGCACGTAAAGGGCCTAAAGATGTGGAAGTTGGCCAATGGACAATAGGTTAGTAGATTCGGTTGGACATTGGTCCATAGAATTCGAAGTTCTCGACTCGATGGTAGCATCCACTCCCAAGTGTGGAAGGTAGGCAGAGAACATACTACATAACTCCAAGGACGAAAATGACCTAAAGGTGAAACATCATAGTCTGAAAATTGCTTCCACCACAGGGTCCAGAGCCTAGATGTAACAAATTTCATGCCCTATACATAGCAACTCTCCAAAAACATGTGGGAAACTCTCCAAGAACATGTGCGAGTAGAGGACAAGTTGCTCCAATCAGAACTGGCATGTTGGCAATTGGGCATCCTTGTCCAATTGATTAAGGCTCATTTGGTGTTGGGGTGGATTATTATAATATCGTGTTAGATGTTTAATGTTTCTGCATGTCGGACTAATGACTTCTCCTTCAATCTAAAAGATGGAAGATACACAACAATTTACAACCCGATGACATGATACCCTCTTTACGGTCCGCTTGTTTGAAGCCATAGCCAATTTCTAATTTTAGGACTTAATTTTAGAACAAGCCAATTTGCAGGATACCATCATAAATATCATGGAGTGGAAAAATACATGTCAGTCCAGGTCCCGCACATCATTCTTACATACCATGGTATTTTACAACTCAAGTATCTTCCTAATGGTATTTCCAAATTTTGCCTTTTAGAATTGGTTAGGTTATTTTGTCATTTTCATCACTTAGCCTTGACTTGTGAACCGCAAAGACTACAAACATAAATATATATAATCTTAGTCCCGTTCTTTTATGACTAAGATTCAAGTTTTATCTCGATTTTCGTTATCATATTTTTCAAACTGCTAAACGGTGCATTGTATTTCGTACGAAAACTTTTTATATAGAAGTTGCTTTAAAATATCAGATAAATCTATTTTTTAAAAAACATAGTACAAACGCAAGCGCACATAACATGTGCACACTCACCCTTATAAAGACACATATACATACCCTACCTCTATGAGTACCATCAAAAGGCTAGAGTCACCGTGGGCGTCTTGTTGTCGACAAGTAAGTCATCTACTACTGAAACCTTATGAAGGTAGACACGTATACCCTACCTTTATAAACATGATGAAGTCACCATGTGCGTCTCGTTATCGACAAGTAAGTCACATACCATTGAAACTCTATAAAGATACACACGCACACTCTACCTCTATGAGCATACTCTTGTAAGCATTGTCGACAAGTAAGTCATCTACCACTGAAACCCTATGAAGGTACACACGCACACCTTACCCCTATGAGCATCTTCGGAAGACTGGACCAACATATTTTGAGATTGATGAAGTCACCACGGGTGGCTCAATAAGTACGTCGTCTATAACTGAAAAAATAATTAGGCATAAATACGAGTAACTGTGTCAAATCTAGGACTTAAACCCGTGTGGGGCTGGTTTCACCACAAGAAATCTAACTAGTTGATCTATGGTCACTTCGCGACAAATCTATTTTTTAAGTTTGTAATAATTAAAACTTAATTAATCATGTGCTAATGATTTTCTTGTTTTGTTTTAATTTTATCTTCATCTTCAGTAGAAACGAATATCACCTCTAATTTCAATGTATCTTACCTAATTATCTCAGAAAATGACTTTTAAGTATTCTCTCTGTCTTATAAAAAACCAACCTAGTATTAGATGTGACATATTTTAATACTACGAATCTAGACATAGCATTTGAATATGTCATATTTGGTATTTATTTTTTTTTGGGACCAAGCGATCAGGACCTTATACTGCAACTTCAATTTGTTGTCGTACACAGGAGGCCACCTGCCTGAGGCTTTCAGCCAACAAATCAGCCGTACTTGAGAGGTAGCAGTAGCAAGCAGCACGTTAGGTCTGAGCTGGTGGGGATCGAGCCAAATCCCTCGGATAGGCAAGGCTGCAGTCCATCCATAATCCATTACATGGAGCAGCAGCAGCAATGTCTTAGGCTGTGTTTTTTTCAGGGGTTGAGAACCCCTTTCTCTACACGTAAAACGAAACGACGAATTAACGCATGATTAATTAAGTATTAGCTAAAAAAACTTGAAAAATATATTAATACGATTTTTTACATCAACTTTTCTATAAATTTTTTTATAAAAAAATACACCGTTTAGTAGTTTGGAAAGCATGTGCGTGATAAACGAGGGAGTGAGGTTGAGAATCTCAAGTTAAGAACACAGCATTAGACCCTATTCTTTTCTATTAAGGTATATATTTTTATCTCGATTTTTATTAGTGTGTTTTTTAAACTGTTAAATGATATATTTCATGCAAAAACTTTTTATATAAAAGTTATTTAAAAACATCAAATAAGTTTATTTCTTAAATTTATAATAATTGAAAGTTAATTAATTATATGTTAATGATTTTTTATTTTTTTACGTTTTAAACTTTATCTTTATTTTCAATAGAAATGAATACCATCTTAACCTCTCGCTCTCCAATGGAACATGGAGCTAGACCTAGACAGGCAGGAGGAGGGGGAGGTGTAAGCATCAAAAGGACACCACATTTTCTGGGCAAAATGGAGGGCATTGCGAGATACATATGCCCATGCCTGCTGCTGCTTGGGCTAGTACCCCTCACATGCTCCCGGAATCGGTCAGTTAGCCGATGACCGTGGTCCAACCTGCTAAATGTATCCAGAAATAAAAACAAAATTAGAGCAGGGAGCATCCAACCAAATAGAAAACGCATTTGGCGAGTGGCCGTGTGACAGGTGTCTATGGCTCGTGTCATATGGACCTCACTATCACGTATTGTGATGATAGTTCAATTAGTGAATCAACATTAGTTGGTGCTAACGTAGAACACGCGAGTCATAGTAGTGTATATATATATACTAATCAAGAGTAGTATGTATATAATTAAAGAATCTTTCTCTCACTATAGAAATCCATATCCACAAGTTGCTTAAAAAGATTGCAGCCTTAATTCGTTTGGATTTTGCTCCCAAAGCTATATCTTAAAAAGATTGCGCAATATAAATCAAGAGGACGCTACAAAGCTACATCAGCCAGAATATCATCCGAACAGCAGTAATAATCCATTATCTAAAAAAAATAAGTGCTTGATCTAACTGCAGATATGGAGTGCACATTATTTTGATACCTGCAGCAAGCGCACATGGAACACAAGCATCCAGATATCCAGAGCTGGCACAGAAAGAACTGAAGGAAGCAAGGGATACACTAGTATGAGATATGAATATGTCAGCAACGAAATATGAAAATTGCATCAAATAGAACATGAAAATGTCAGGAAAATATAATTGAGTCCAAACTAATCTAGAAGAAGAAAAACAGAGCCTATTCATGGCTTTCGTATTTTGTGCCTCACCGGCACTCTGCTGGCTTTGCTAGGAAGGCACCTCCTTACCTCCACTCGTCATCAATGGAGGTGCATTTCTGAAGGTCATTGAACAGCATAAGAAAGAACTAATGCATACAATCCTGAAAAAAACCTGGGGTTCTTCATTACAAGACCCACAGATGCTCAAGGGAACCAGAGCCATGTAGTAAAAACCGTCGTTGGAATATGTCATCAATTCACAGGCAAAACTCAGCAGCAAAGGCATCATGACCGAACCATATTTCTCCCCAGAATGGAGATGCAGGAATAAACGATAATTACACACGGAAAGACACATCTGTAAAATCTTTTTTTACCATTATTGTACTTGTACTATAATAATAACGAATATTCCACCAAACATCCCATACTGTAGGTAAACACGATGTTCTTCCGGTATGAAATCTATAGGAGAATAAATACTTATGCTGACACCGACAATCCAATCAAGCAAGCAGCGCCTATACTAAGAACCGGGTATAACTCAAACGAATTACCCTCTGCTATCTGTCAATATANTAATTGCAAAAAGAGCGGTCATCATGTTACCCATATTTAGGACGATGATGCCCTAAAATTGGAGGGTACATATTTGCTTGCCACAACCAAAGCAAGCACTGAGATCACTGCTGCCACAGCTACCATAATGTATTGACGCATCTTCCTTCTGCCCTTGTTGCGCAGTGGCAGTGGCATCGGCTCCATCTTATTCAGCTGCTTAAGTGTAGGAGGCCTCTTCTTCAGAGCTCTATGTTGAGAAAAATCTCCTCCTCGACTGTTCTCTGGGGTGCTAGAATCAGCATCATTAGTCACTGTAGCTTCTGCATTGGCCTCACCACTACCACTTCCCGAGTCTGCAGATGTTGATCCTCTTGTTCTATCCCTTTTTGCTTTCTTCTGCAAGTGATTCAACAAAAAAGAAAATGCTCAGAAATTTGATAGCTCAAATGGAAAACATGGAGTATACACAAGGATCGAAAATTATGTCAATAGTAAATCGAATTACATACCTTTTCCATTAGCTCAGCTTCCTTCCTTGCTCTGAACTCAGCTCTTTCCTGGGCCTTTTCTGCTTTCCGCCTCTTCCTCTCTTCAGCTTCCTTAGCTTTTGCCTTTTGCTCCAACCGGAGACGCTCCTTTTCAGCTGCAGCTTTCTCCTGTCTTAATTCCTCCTCCCTGATAGCCAATTCCGCAGCCTGCCGTGACAACTCCAACTCCTGTTCCATCCTACGCTTCTTTTCCTTTTCAGATTTTTCTACATCTTCTCTTTCAGGAATTGGAGCTCCAGGTGTGTCTTTACTGGAAGAGCTACCAACAACTTTAGGCTTAGAAGGCTTGCTGCCCTGGGAACTTTGCAAGACTGGAAAGGTTTTATCTTCTACAACTGTTACTGGTGAAGCAGGCTTTGCGGGTGTTGCTTCTGAAGCTGAAGTGGACGCATGTGTGCTTGGAACAGGCAGGAGAGGTGGATTGCTCTGCATTCTGTTTGAATATCTTGGAATTTCTGGAGGAACCTCATCAGGGCCAAGTTTTCTTCCATCTGAGGTCCCTAATCTCCGCAACGTGCTATTCTTGTTTGATTCAACATACTGCCTGCGAAAATCATCATCCTTGTTCCACAACTCCATGAAACTTTCTACCTGAAGGTGACAGTATGAGAAAAATTGGCAAACATTGGTCAAACAAGGGCCCCCAAAATGTTGGTGCTGAACTGCTGATTGTATAGCAGGATTATAAAACATTATATCAGTAGCTATTTCTTGAGAGACATCTATCTCTAGTTAGACATTGAAGTTGATGTATGTCAAATTGCCAAACTGGTAGTGGTAGATTCAGTCCCTTCCCAACAAAGTAAAGCGGCTTTGAGAGGTGAATGTTAATGCATAAATACCACTATAATTGACTAATCAATGAAACAGAAATGGAGGTGAATTTGATGCAACCTCATGCATTTAGGCTGAGTTCCTAAAATTTTGTTCCTAATGTGCTGGATCACAACAAAACTGACGAAGAAAAAGTAAATCAAGCGAAAGAAAACTGAAACGACTGTCTTACCTGATTATTGCAAAATAACACAAGTCCAGTCATGTCACCATTGTCTACATACTCTTTTGCAGCTCTACTATCCTTCCTGTACATGAAAAAGAACTTGTTCTGCAATACAAAAAATAAGAAGAAAGCTACTCAGCTTCATAGAAGAGCTTTGATTCCTTTTAGGTGAAAAATGCACCACATGTTGCACATCAGTCGTGAGATTCCCAAAAAATATTCTGAACAGTGGAAAATGTATGATGCACAGGTATCATGACGCAGTCAACGTAATACTAGTTGGTCAAGGAGTGCCGATGTGTTTCTGTAAGTGTGAAAAATTGCCTTACAGGAGAATATATAAAGCATGGTTTTTCTTATTCTAAATGAGCAATATTTGTTTCCTATCACATGATACCAACCATCATTGTCCCGGGGAAAAAAAGACAATGTAAATCTACGTAAAACATTTCCTTTGCTTCATTACATTAGAGGACCCTGACCATCCATTTCTGTATTTAACACATAATTAAGACAGTTGTACTCTATCTAGTGCTGCAACAAGCAAAGGACTCGAATTTCAAACTGAACATTTAGGTGGCGTCAACTGGCAAACATTATGTTCTGTAAAACATTAGTACAGTGTATTTATCCATTTAAATGACATAACGCAGGATAGGGGATGGCACATGTAAATTACACAGACAAAAAGATAATGGTTAATTTGATAGATCAATAAATTTCAGAACAATTCCTCCATGTGTCAACCCTCAAGTTTATTCTCATTTCATTTTTTTTGGAAGGTACAAGTATATAACCATGCGATGAATTTCTATAGCTACAACTTTTAAGGGACATGTGTGAGGAACCAGAGTACTCCTGCCTTTTGTTGACTGAAGTATATTATAATTATGTGTCAAGATTCAGTACATCATTTGACTAGTTATTGTGATTGTCTTAACAGACTACCAAAGTAACACACCGATTGTGGACTGTGAAGCATTAAGGTGTACTCGAGTGGTAGCTATTTTGATGAAGATTTGGTTAAGATGCAATCTAAACTTTGTCAAACGTTTTTCAGCATCCGTGTGATAAAATTGCAAAAGGAATGGTAATACAAGCAATAGACAGGCTTGCCAGATGAAGAATGAGATTTCCACTTGATTGAAGTTCTTACCTTCTTGCCTGGTTCCTTTTTCAGCTCAAACCACTCATCATAGGCCTTTTGACGTACTTCATGAGCAGCTTGGTGTTCTTCAGTTAATTTTCTAAGAGCATCTCTTTCATCATCAAAAGCTTTCTTAATAAATCTTGTTTTATCCTCCAGGGACTTCAAATTAGTCAGAAGTACATCAGAGTCCTTCTTCAGAATCTAAATAAGAAAAAAATAAAGTACTAATGTGAAAAATAATGAAAATAAGAAGTAATAACAAAATTAGAGAGTGTCTCGCATGAGACCTTTTGCTGCTCATGAATATGCTCTTTCTGTTCGAATGCTTCACCCATTTCTGCTTTTGAGCCCATATTGGAAGACAGCTGCTTCTTTTGAGCTTTCAGTTCTTTGATATCTTGAAGAAGACGTTTCTCTTCTTTCAGAGAAATAGATTCATGTGCTATAATCTTTTCCTTCATTGCAATCTAATTCATAAAAAATGAATAATCACTGATCACTGGACAGAATAAAAAATGCTAAAAGATGCACAAAAGAAAAACTACACCATAATTATATATATAGAAAAAAATGTTGGTGAAATTGAAGGAATGTATGCAGATGACTAACCATGTCATCAATTTCTTGAATTGAATTTGCTCTGTTCATCCTTCCGATCATTGATTGGACACTATTTAAATCATTTCTTTTATCACCATGTGCAGTTCTAGCTCCCCTTTCTTCTTGACGTGCAGCTTCCAGTTTCTCTCGGTACTCATCACACAAAGCCTATAAACATAATAAATAAATTCTAAAATAGGGAAGCATGTTGTAAAATGAAGCAGAGAAAGAAAGTCAGGTCATTTCCTACCTTCTTCTTTTGCCTCAGAATATTAATTGCATCTCGCTTTTGTGTCAACTCATCCAGACGAATTTGGGCATCTTGGATCTTTTCCCAATGAGATTCACTCATAAATCTTGGAACTTTCATCAGATAAACTGGATACGGTTTAATAACTTGTATATCTCCTCTGTCTTCATTATCCATATTGATTTCTAATTTCGGCTCACTACAGTTCCCAGTTATATCTGTGTTATCATTCATGTTTTCATCATCATCATTGTGCTTATCATGGATTACGTCAACAGTTGTAGATGCTATATCTGTCACCATACAAAATTTAAAATGTAATTAATTTAATTGTACAAGTTAAGAACTTAGGAAATAAATGAATAAAATAATCAGTACATACCTTGCACATATTCCGTTTCAGCCACACAAGAAGATGTAGTGAATGCATTTGCATTTTCAGAGCAAATCTCACTAGGTGTCCCATCAGCAGGGCGATTGTCATCATCTTGCGAAGGGACATCTTGTTCAATTTGAGCAACAGCAGCAGTAGAGTTTTCTTTAGAATCATTATCTCCTGTGAATACACCACTTGAAGCTCCCAAATCACAAGCAGGAGTTGAATTTTCAACTTCAGCCCCATCATGATCAGCCAAATCTGAGGATCTTGTCTCACCATGTAAAGCAGGAACCACTCCTGGAGTGGCACACAGATTAGCACCATCAATGTCCTCCATATCAGACTCTTGCTTCAGTTCATTGTTATCAGCTAGATGATTGCCATTTGTAGCTGAGAGCTCTCGCTCAGTGTCTTGTAAAGAAGCAGATGTTTGTTGTTGATCACTGATCTCCTCTTTCTCAATTTCAACAGTTGAACACGACACCAATTCTACAGGTTGAAAAGTGCCGACCTCATCCCCATGGACACCACACTCATCCTTGGAAACATCAAGACCTTGTAGAATATCACCGTTTGTCTTCTCATGTTTTTCTTTTGTCTCAGTACCGTCAATGGCAGTGTCATCATTTTTCTCTACAGCCAAAGCATCTGCTTCCATGGCAGCCTTATCAACCCCAGATGTAAATGTGTCTTCCAAGGCGTCTTCCCTGTTGTCATCAGCTCTATTCTCCAACCGATCAACAGCTATGAAATCGTGCTGTCCATCGCCAACCAAAGGTTCCAACACTGAAGTAATTTTGGCACTCTCTTGCACATGCTCATACCCATTCGTAAGGATCTCTTCTTCAGGAACCTTCTTGTTAGCTACCTTTGCATCCCCCTCTGTTTGTTGATCAATCTTAAGGGTTCCTTCATGATGCACACTTTCCACGGCCTCCACAACACTTTGTACCATGCCACTTTCCTTGGAGCTAACCAAAATCTGCGTAGGAGCTTTATCAGAATCAGCATTTGTGTTTGGACGATTACATCCATTGACCACAGACACATCTTCTGTGCCCTGTTCTCCAGTGGTTGCTTCCTGCCTGACAAGTTCCATGGTATCAGTAGCACATTCTCCGAATTTTTCCTTGCTATCACATACCTCAGACTTGGTCTCAACTTCACAGGAATCAAAACTCCTCTCCACCTGATCATGTCCATTAGCCATCGCAATATCTGCCCGGTCATGATCTACAGTAGCTGTAAGCAGCTCCTCAAATGTTTCAGTGTCTTCCCCTTTGCTCTTGCTGCCCTCAACATCTAAATCCGCACCAGTCACATAACCATGACCACTTGCATCTACGTGACCATGCCCATTGGACACAGAACCACCTAAACCATCCTGAATTATAGCAGTTACCTCCTGATCCACTGGTTTCACAGAATCAGCATCAGCTTCTTCACCGTTGCTTTGATCAACTTGAACATCAGACTTTTCAGCACCTTTACCACAATCAGCATTTACGCCTACATGAGTGTGTCCATTTTCTATTGGAACATCAGGGTCATCCTGTTCACTACTGATGGCCTCATGCTCCATCAATCCAGTTGCATCTGCATCCGCTTGTTTATTCAAACTGTCCTCATGAACTTCAGATTCTGTGGTACTCGTATTGGTGTGATCATGCTCACCAGCTATCCTAACATCCATCCCCTCCAGCTCCCGACCATCCACCTCTTCTTCTACCAATCCAGCGCTCTCAGAGATCTCAGGTGCAGCCTCTTCACCATTAGCCTCCTCTACCACACAACCCTTGGATTCTGCAATACTCGTATTGGGATGATCATGCTCATCAGCTATCCTAACATTCATCCCCTCCTCTACCAATCCAGCGATCTCAGCTATCTCAGGAGCAGGCGCCTCAGAGTGCACATGCCCGTTCGCCATGGGAGCCTCAGGGTGCACATGCCCGTTCGCCATGGGAGCATCCTCCACCACCCCAGCCTCACAGCCACCGTCTACACCATCCTCCTCACGAACAGTCTCGGCACAACCCGGTGCTGCATTGGACTCCGCCGCCTCCCCCTCCTCCCCGAGGACAGCCGGATCTGGCTTGGCCTCCAGATTCGAGGCCTCCCCAGAGAGATCGCCGGAATAGCCGTCCCCAACAACGACGGGGTCGCTCACCACCTCGCCCACCCGCTCCTCCGAGGCGGCGGCCGGTGCCTCCTCCACCGCCAATTCCGCCTCCCGCACCTCCACCCCGCCGCTACATGCCGCCTCCTCCGCCGCCATTGCCCCCCTCGTCCCGATCCTACACGGGAAACCAAAACCCCAAATAACCAAACACATCAGATCAAAAACCCCAAACCCCACCCATGAGATGATGACGATGAGATCGGCACAGACGGAAAGGAAGGAAGGAAGCAAGGCGGGGCTTACCGTTTCACCGACACGGCAGGAAGAGGCGGATCAGGGAGCACCTCGCCGCCGCCGCCGCCCGCCGCCGTCACTTCGCCGGAGACGAGGACGACGCGATCAGGAGGAGGAGGCAGCCGTCGAGACGCGAGTGTTAAACCGCGGCGGAGATCGGCGCTTGGATTGGATCTGTATTGGCCTTCTCTCTCTCTCTCTGGTGTGCCGCGGGGTGGAGTGCGGACTCGTCTTGTTCGCCTTTTATCCCTCCTCCTCCCTACTCCTTCCTATCTCTCCAAGCCTCCACGTTGGTGGGTTTATCTTGATTTTTCTTTTCTTCCTAGTTTGGTTAACTATTTAACAATGTTGGTAGTAAATGATAATGATAATTGTGACATTGTGATGACAATAAGATTTGTTAGTACTTTTTATCCAGTATGGTGTCATTGTGTTGTTGTTATATGACATGTGCCAAATGAAATATGCTGTTATCTTCTCTTTTGGACTAAAGTTTTTGTTGGCAATGACACTGTGTCTATGTGTATTTTGGTTTTTATCTTATTGGTGTGTTTTTAATCATTTTGGCGCTAAAAAGTGCGCAAGTCATGTTAATACACGTGTGTCCTAACAACCTTGCCATGCAGGATGTACGTGCGAACATGATAATTAGGCGCGAAAATATGTATGGTGCCATTATGGTTATGTTTTAATGTTGAAATGGAAAAGTAAATTAAATGTGGCATCAAATTATTTTTCACACTTTTCCCAAGAAAGGGTTGAGTGGGTTATATAAAATCGGTTTTCCTATGCATGCGCCAACATGTTTTCCCATCAAAAATTCGTCGAATTTTTCACCCTTGGATTATACCTCCAAATTCATATTTTCTTGTCGTACAGTTTGCATCCAAGTCTATATGTCGATTAGTGCGACTTTCTAGTATCCCTCTCCTGCCATGTATCAACTATAAAGACGAAAAAGATGAATGAGAGAGAAGTGGTAGCAATTAAATTGTAATGTTACAGTATAATCTTGTAATTTATACTGTAATGTTACAATGTAACTTATAAATCACTACATAACTCTATTTTTTCTCTTATTTTAAAAAATAAATTATATTATAATTTTGAATTTAAGTCATTTATTGGTTATTAATGAGTTTTTACGTGTTCGATATGTTCTAATGTAAGAGATTATTTACTATTCAAGAGGTCTAGATGGTCTGATCCAACCGTTCAAAAAATGTGCCCTTTAAAATTGTTGAATATTTAATTTGATGGATACTTCGGGTTTTTTCGGTTGTTTGCAGATGATAAGGCACTAGTCAGGATAGAGGATATCATAGTATAGATGATAAGGCACTTGCACGGTTTGATAGCTAAGCTTAAGTGCTTAACACTCATAGTCTGCGGTTTTGTTGAAAAACTCTATTTGTATGAGCAAATTATTTGCTTAGTTTGTAATATTCCTAGGTAACTAATATACCCTCTTTCCTTGGGAAATAAACTCACATTAAGAATTCAATAAACATAGTGCTAGCTAGTGTGGGTGGTGCTCAGATCAAGTGTCGGCCAGCCTATTTGTCAGCTGTCACCAATGCCATTTTAAGATGTCACTGCCATGTAGAGGAAATGGTTCAAGAAGCTAGCGGTCCCAGCCATGATAGGGACTATTAAAGAGTTCTAAAACTAAAATATTGCTAATACTTGCAAGTCATATATCTGGTTACATATATTACAGTTACCATCACAACACATCTAGTTGCATAGTATTTTTTTTTCCCGACAAAACAATGTAATTCTTTTTGCACGTGAAAAGGGAACTAACAGATGAACTGCACAAAATTGTAATACCGTTTTCCCTAAAAAAATTGTAATACCTTTTGATCGATGTAAATGAACTTAAATCATCAGTTCATGTAAAATGGTGAAGTACCTGCCAGTTGTTTGGTTGTACGTCACCGTCGCCATCAAGTGTGTATTGACTAGATGCGAATATCTGTTCACCTTCTAGATAACTATGGTCTGTTTTGAAACTACATGGAACTCCTGATAAGAATAACACCCTTTACCCAAAAACAACGAGTAGCGCTGTATTTATAGCGTTATATCTTTCACTTATATTTTAACGACACTAAAAATTTAAAAATTTACACTGTAATTACATTGTAAATTTTAATACTTAAAAGAGAAGAAAGGAGAGATAAAAACATACTTACATATAGAAGAGATAACAATTACATAGAATAAAAGTGATTGAAATTAAGCAAAACAATATAGTGTCCTAATTCTAGCAATTCCAAAAATACAATATGAGTTCAAGTGAATTTCTATTTGTGTTCATTATGCAAATAGTACTACTCACACAAAGCAATATATTGATTGGTAGATCAGATTGATTTTTCTTAGTTTTATCTCTTTTTTTCAAACATAATATATATGTAGAGATTTAATTATATATCCTAGGTAAAGATTTATTGCGTGTTATCCCTTTCCAATCACACAAGTGAAAGGTAGAAAATGACATATCATCATATCACGACACCATTCATATGCGTGTTTGGCTTGTGGAACTGGTTTTCACCCCCAGTATATGTGCCTATCTCTGCTGTAACGTCATTGTTAACTCCTATCACGTAATCTGTAAAAAGCTAATCGCTTGTAAGCCTCAACTATAAAAGACTCACATGATGGCAATCTTCGAACGGCTTATGTTGTCATCCCACATAACAACGACAAGCAAAAGTGATCGATCGATCAAAATGAGAAGAAATCGTTGGCATTCATCACTGCTGATCGATGCGATGACAGAGGAGGAGATCAGCATCAACGATCGTCAGTAATGCGCCACAAATTGTCAAAGAGGAGACACGGTGGGCCCAGCCCATCGGCATGCCAGAGTGATCCGTGAGTGAGCACAGGTAGATGCAATTGGCACAGATCTTAGAACCCACAACCGTTAATTCGTAATTAATTACGCACATCATTTCCTTCCCAAAGATGGAGAAGAAAAAATGCACTCGCTAGGAGCTTTTGTTCCAGCTTCGATGGTGTGGTACGTAGTATAAAATTTTGTGGTAAAATCTATATGGTTTTGGAAACGCTATTTCAGTTGATTGTTTTATGAACAGAAGTTGGGTACACCATTCTTTTTAATTTCTTCCTTTTTACTTCTGACATTTTTGGGTTGTATATTTATGAGCGAAGGTCGAATATGTAATCCATTTTTATTGTCTATAAAACCTAGGCTCCATGGTCTAGCAATCTTCCTACGGAGCAGAACCGAACCTAACAAAAAAAAAAGAGGTTTAATCATCATCAGCCAGGATGTACACCTTCAGGAATCAGGAGTGCGTACTACTAGTAGTAGCACACAGTCTGAGAAGAAGAGATTTGAGAGATGGTGCAGTTTGGGGGTGGTCGTTGGTGGCCGGCAAAAGATACACGGATCGGTCAGGCGGGCGGAGGATGGCGAGAACCTGTCCACCTTTCGGTCGCTTTCGCCGTGTTTCACCACCCCGCCCGCGGCCGCGCGCCACGGCGCAAACGCAGTCACCGGCCGGCTCGGTTTTGATCAACCAACGAGCAACGACTCACCGTTGCTTTTGCTTCCCGCGAGATCGGCACGCGCGCCATATCCTGATCACCATGTGAGGCGCCCGACCGACCGACAGCTCGCGTGATGAGCCAGGCATCGCGCACATCGTATCATCGATCCCCCCCGGCTGGCGCGTGATGCCGCGATCCGTCCGCCCGGCCGGTTCACGTTACGCGTCGCGTCACCTTTGCTACTACCAGCCGTAGTACGTGTCACGGCTACAGTACACACTACTACTACTACTACTACAGTACAGTACGCTTTGGCTGCACGCTCCAATACACGGCCTGATCGTTGAAACACGCACAACGCTTCGGTCTAGCCAAATCTGTAACCCCCTGCTACTCCATTAACCGCTGAGCTGGCAGCATGCACTAGGGGCGTTCCTACAGTATACTACGCCCCGTTTGGACGGTACTATAAAATTTTTCCTCCCCCATCGAATGTTTGTATATTAATTAGAAGTATTAAACGTAGACTAAAAATAAAACCCATTTTATAACTCTGGACTAATTTGCGAGACGAATCTATTGAGCCTAATTAATCCATAATTAACCTATGTGATGCTACAGTAAACATATGTTAATTATGGATTAATTAGGCTTAAAAATTTGCCTCGCGAATTAGCACTCATTTATGCAATTAGTTTTATTATTGGTCTATGTTTAATACTCTTAATTAGCACTCAAACATCCGATGTGACAGGGACTAAAAAATTAGTCTCTGGATCCAAACACCCCCTACATTGGGTAACGGGACCTCAGGCAGAATTTTAATTTTAGGGCTTGTTCTGAACGGAGGGATTTCATATGATTTTTTTAGGATTGACAATTCCTTTGAACTTGATACTGTTCATGCATTCGGTTTATAGGAATCATGCGTAGGAATTTTGTAGGAATCAAAGAACTAAGTAATAGCTCATGGGATTTTATTTTTCTCTTTTTTTTGAGTTGTTTTCGGCTTCTCGGAGAGATTTACGCGTGATAGCTATTTTGCAAAAAACTCCTCACGTTTTCATGGAATAGCGCATACGTCCTTGGACCAACTGACATCCCGTTGTTATTTATCCAAAAAAAACCTCGTGTTTCAGACAAATACAACGCAAAGAAGTGAAAATTCCGCTTCCAGGGGTAGCGTTGTAAACATTAAAAACACGAGGTCTTTTTCGCAAAACGACTACATATATATTCCTCACCCAAACCCTACCCCAGCCCCTCCCCACTCCGCGCTGCCATCGGCCCGGGGATGTCATCGCCGTTGTCCGCCATCCCTCCGCTGCCGTTGACAACCGCCATACCCCCGCCACCGCCGCCTCCCCTATCTTCGTTGTTGGATCCGGCCTCCGCCGCTGTCAGTGACATGGGACCGGGGGTGTCGAGACCAAAGGGAAGGGCGGCCACAGGGATCCACATGGCCCGTTCCCCCGGAGGGGTCGGGCCCGAGGGTGACGTGGCGGCTACCCTCTCGGTTTTCCCCCGGGGTCGGGCCGCTCCCGTTTCTGCCCTGAGGGCTGGGGCGCCCCGACCCCTGTGGTTTTGGTGCCACGTGTGCAGGTTAGGTGAGCATGGCAGAGCTCACCTAACCGCATTTATGGCGGTTCAGACGAGCGCACTACGCCGCATTTAATGCGGCGTGGCGCGTGCATATCCGGTCCGTGACCGGTCATAGCGATTGACCGATCGCAGACCGGTCAGATCGCGGGTTAGGTGGCGCCAGGCGGCCTGCAGCACGCCTCGTCCCGTCCCGTCGGAATGACGAGAGCCCTCTATCTCTCGTCTCTCAGCCGGAGTTGGCATGCCAACTCCTGGAGTTGGTATGTCAGCCTCGGTCAGATGCTTTCCCGATTCCGACGCAGGCGAGACGAGAAAGTCGCCCGCCATTTAATGAAAGTTGAAACGGGCGTCCCCCGGATGGGTCGACTGGCCGAGCAGAGGTGTGCTACGGCGTCCGTCAGAGGCTGCTTCCGGCAGTAGGATAGCCCTAAATGTAAAAGAATGTTTTCTTTCTTAGGCAGCTCGTGGCCCATGTGGTAGCCCCTTGCCATATAAAAGGAGGCTCAGGCCTAGGAGAGGAGAGGGAGGACTCTGGCTGACTCGGTCTGGGGGTTGGACTCTCTCTGAATCCCATCACACTCTCAGATCTACCAGAACACAAGAGTAGGGTATTACGCTTCTTAGCGGCCCGAACCTGTCTAAACCGCCTGTGTCCACGCGTTTTCTTTCGCTGAGATCCCACAGATCAGGGGCTAAGAATTTCACCTTGCGCCCCCGGCCGAACCGGCAAATGGGGACCTGCACGGTCTCCCGGTGGGGAGTTTCACGCTCCGTCATCTGGCGCACCAGGTAGGGGGCGCGCGCGCGTTTTTCTGAGCCCCCATTTCCTTTCATGTGCGCCAAGCTTCGCCAAGTCAGCCCTATGGCCGAAGAGGCAGTGGCGTACGATCCTTCCTTGAGCGCCAGCGGTGATGGCGGGGAGCAGAACCCGCACCATCGGGTTCGCACCCCGTCGTCCCCCTCCCATCGGAACCTTGGGTGGGGGAAGGCGCCTGAGGAAGTCGAGGGATCCACGACCGCGCCGCCCGCAGGCGATGGAGGAGGACGGCGAGACGGAGTGCGTCATCGCCTCACTTATGGTGATGGCGGCACGCCCCAGGGCGCGCTCCAGGCGGCGGGCGCGCTCTTGCGTCACCCGCCCGTCGTCCCCGATCCAGAGACTCCGGCCCAGCGTTGGCTGGATGACGTGGCCAACCTGGTCATGACGGCGCAGCAGCACCTAGGCACCGACAGGCGGTCTTCCGCCACCGGGACCTCTGGCGCAGCCATCGCCGGCTCTACGTCGTCGAGGCGGAGGGGACGACGAGCGATGGCCGGCACCCGCCGTTCGTCCGTGGTTCCCTCGTCAACGCCTTCGACTCATGAGAATATGCATGGGGGGCTAGATGCCCGGCTCGATATCGAGCGCCGGCGCGACGCTCGTCGCGCCGCCCATGCAACAGAAGGCGCCTCCTCCTCTGGGGCGCCGCCCCTTTCTGGTCACGGGGGCCGGCCCCCCGTGTCCCCGGTTGGTGGTGCCGGCTGTCGAGCCTTCGTGGCGAGCCTTCGGAATGTCCGTTGGCCCCCGAGGTTCCGGCCCGCCATCACCGAAAAATACGACGGAAGCGTCAACCCCGCCGAGTTTCTCCAGATCTACACGACTGGAATAGAAGCCACGGGGGGTGACGACAGGGTCATGGCGAACTTCTTTCCCATGGCCCTGAAGGGCCAGGTGTGGGGTTGGCTAATGATCCTGCCACCCGCGTCGGTCCACTCTTGGGAGGACTTGTGCCAGCAGTTCACCACGAACTTCCAAGGCACATATCCGCGCCCAGGCGAAGAGGCGGAGTTGCACGCGGTACAGCGGAGGGACGATGAGTCTCTCCGCTCGTACATCCAGCGGTTCTGTTAAGTCCGCAACACCATACCTTGCATCCTTGCACATGCGGTTATCTACGCATTCAGGGGGGGCGTGCGGCACAATCGCATGCTCGAAAAGATTGCCTCCAAGGAGCCCCAGACCACCACCCACTATGCCTACCTCCAGATGAAGATGTCGGGCCCAAGTGGCCCCATCACCGTCCACGGCGACCTCAAAGTCGCGCTTGCTTGTATGAAGCAGCGCGCGGACCGCCTTGCCGCGGTGGTCCAAGCCCGCGGGTGACGGCGAGAGGCTCGGCGCCTCCACCTCGCCCGCCCTGAGCCAGCGGATGGCCTCAGGCGACGAGGTCCCGGTGAAGGAGGTCGCCCTGGGCGACGACTCGTCCAAGACCACCCAGATTGGTGGTCTCTTGGACGACAAATAGGAAGACGTGCTCGTCTCCTTCCTGCGGGCAAACGCTGACGTCTTCGCGTGGAGACCGGCGAACATGCCCGGGGTCCCCAGGGAGGTGTTCGAGCACCGTCTCGCTGTGCGGCCGGACGCAAGGCCCGTCCGGCAGAAGGTGCGGCGGCAGGCCCCGGAGCGCCAAGCCTTCATCCGCGAGGAGGTGGCGCAGCTTTTGGAGGCCAAATTCATCCGTGAGGTCATCCATCCGGAGTGGCTCGCGAACCCGGTCGTCGTCCCTAAGGCGAACGGCAGGCTCCGGATGTGCATCGACTACACCGACCTCAACAAGGCATGTCCTAAGGACCCTTATCCCCTGCCACGCATAGATCAAATTGTCGACTCCACCGCGGGGTGCGACCTTTTGTGTTTTCTAGATGCATACTCTGGTTATCATCAGATTCGCATGGCTAGGGAGGATGAGGAGAAAACCGCATTCATTACCCCTGTAGGAACTTATTGTTATACAACCATGCCTTTCGGGTTAAAGAATGCGGGTCCTACTTTTCAGCGTACTACTCGTATTTCTTTGGCTAGTCAGATAGGGCGCAATGTTGAGGCCTACGTCGATGACTTGGTTGTGAAAACGCGCAACCAAGAGACCTTGCTCTCGGATTTAGCGGAGACTTTCGAAAGTCTCCGCTCCGCGCGCATAAAACTGAACCCCGAAAAGTGTGTGTTCGGTGTGCCTGCGGGTAAGCTTCTCGGGTTCTTGATCTCTGCCCGAGGCATTGAGGCCAACCCCGAGAAGATACGAGCTATAGAGTGGATGCGCCTCCCCAGCAAGCTTAAGGACGTGCAATGCGTCACCGGATGCATGGCTGCCTTAAGCCGATTCATATCGAGGCTGGGAGAGAAGGCGCTGCCCCTATTTAAGCTCCTTAAGCGCTCCGGGCCGTTTACCTGGACGGAGGAGGCTGAGCGGGCCCTCACCCTGTTGAAGGCGTACCTCAGTTTCCCCCTGATCCTGGTCGCCCCGGAGCCCGATGAACTACTGGTACTCTACTTGGCGGCAACCCCGCAAGTAGTCAGCGCGGCGTTGGTTGTGGAGCGCGACGAGGACTGCCCTCGCCCCGCGCGCTCCCACCCTGTGTCGACCCGACCCGGGACAGAGAAGGGAGGAGAGGCCCCCGAGCCGGACGGCGGCCTAAGGCCCCTGATGACTGGATGTGGCCCTCTGCCCGCTCGTCTGACGGCGCCGGATGCCCCCGACCCCCAGGAAGGCCCCGGGGCCACTGCGGGAAAGCCGCGCCCGACGCCTTCCGACCCCGAGGTCGTCGGCACAGAAGACGAGTGGGCCCGGCAAGGCCCCTCGGACGACGAGCGCCTCGGGAATGGTGCCCTCAATGGAGAGGACAGGCCCCGCCGGAAGGTGCAGCGGCCCGTCTACTTCGTTAGTGAGGCGCTGCGGGATGCCAAGACCCGATACCCTCAGGATCAGAAGATGCTCTACGCAATTCTGATGGCCTCGAGGAAGCTGCGCCATTATTTCCAGGCGCATCGGGTCACGGTGGTCACGTCCTACCCCCTCGGCCAAATCCTACGCAACCGAGAGGGTACTGGACGGGTGGTAAAATGGGCAATCGAACTCACTGAATTTGACTTGCGCTTTGAGCCACGCCACGCGATTAAGAGTCAGGCCCTCGCCGACTTCGTGGCGGAATGGACCCTGGCTCCCGAGCCAGATCTCGGACTCTCCGCCCCCGAGGCCAACATGAGCCCCTCGCAGCTGCCTCACGCCACCTACTGGGTGATGCAGTTCGATGGCTCCCTGGCCCTTTAGGGCACCGGCGCAGGGGTCACCTTGACCTCGCCGAGCGGAGACGTCCTTAGATATTTGGTTCGCCTAGATTTCCAGGCAACCAACAACATGACGGAGTACGAGGGACTCCTTGCGGGACTCAGAGTGGCGGCCGGAATGGGGATCCGCCGCCTCCTGGTTCTAGGCGACTCCCAGTTGGTCGTTAACCAGGTCTCCAAGGAGTACCGGTGCTCCGACCCGCAGATGGACGCCTACGTCCGCGAGGTGCGGCGTATGGAGCGCCATTTCGACGGGTTAGAACTTCGGCACGCGCCCAGACGGGATAACGCGGTCGCCGACAAACTCTCGAGGCTCGCTTCGTCGCGAGCCCCGACCCCACCAGGCGCCTTTGAAGAAAGGCTGGCCCAGCCGTCGGCGCGACCCGACCCCTAGGGGAGACGGACGCGCTTGTGCGGCCCCCGAGGCCCGTCGGAGTTCAGGCCTCGGGACCCGGGGGGGCCGAGCCCGGCCCCCCAAGATTGATCGCCTGGATGGCTGAGATCCAGGCGTTCCTCAAAGATCAGACTCTACCCGAGGACCGCGAAGGGAGTGAACGCGTCAATCGCATCTCCAAGCGCTACGTGCTGGTGGAAGGGGTCCTCTACCGGCGCGGGGCTAACGGAGTCCTCCTGAAGTGCATTCCTCGGGAACAGGGCGTCGAGCTTCTTATCGATGTCCATGAAGGCGAGTGCGAAGCCCACTCCGCCTCGCGCACCTTGGTCGGCAAAGCCTTTCGCCAGGGTTTCTATTGGCCGACGACGCTCCACGATGCAGCTGACCTGGTCCGACAATGAAGGGCGTGCCAGTTTCACGCCAAGCAAGCGCATCAGCCGGCTCAGGCCCTGCAGACCATACCTCTTTCATGGCCGTTTGCTGTCTGGGGGCTAGACATCCTGGGTCCCTTCAGGAAGGCCCCGGGCGGGTTCGAGTATCTGTATGTCGCAATCGACAAGTTCACTAAGTGGCCCGAGGCTTATCCGATCATAAGATCGACAAGCACTTGGTGCTAAAATTCATCAGGGGCATCACTGCTCGGTTCGGGGTGCCTAACCGTATCATTACGGACAATGGCACCCAGTTCACTAGTGAGCTCTTCGGCGACTACTGCGAAGACATGGGCATCAAGCTCTGTTTCGCCTCACCCGCCCACCCCAGAAGCAACGGCCAGGTGGAGCGCGCCAACACAGAAATCCTCAAGGGCCTCAAGACCAAGACCTTCAACATCCTCAAGAAGCATGGCGACTCGTGGATCGAGGAGCTGCCAGCGGTGCTCTGGGCGAACCGAACCACTCCAAGCCGAGCGACAGGGGAAACACCTTTCTTCCTCGTCTACGGCGCGGAGGCGGTCCTCCCATCCGAGCTCACCCTGAGGTCCCCTCGGGCAACCATGTATTGCGAGGCTGATCAAGATCAGCTTCACCGAGACGACCTCGACTACCTGGAAGAGCGAAGGCGGCGCGCGGCCCTCCGAGCCGCGCGCTACCAGCAAAGCCTGCGGCGCTACCATCAGCGCCATGTCCGGGCCCGATCACTCTGCGACGACAATCTCGTCCTACGCCGTGTCCAAACGCATGCTGGACTGAGCAAACTCTCACCAATGTGGGAGGGTCTGTATCGAGTGATCGGCGTCCCCCTGCCGGGCTCGGTTCGATTGGCCACGGGCGACGGCACAGAGCTGCCTAACCCGTGGAACATCAAGCATCTTCGCCGCTTCTACCCATAAGGGGGTCGAGTGTCGTACCTCGGGCTCGGGCCAACCCCGCGTCCCCCTCGGGCACGCAGGGTTGGCTGGGGGCTCCCACATGCACATACTTGTTTATTTCTTTCCTAGCATTTCAATAACAAGCATTTTCAATTTCCTAAGGACCGCGCCTGTGTTATCGTTTCCTTTTGAAAAGTCTTGACTTGAATCAGTCTGCTCGTGCTCGACCTTGCCCTCGGCAGCCCGGGTCATCTAAAACCACCAAACGGGGCCCAGAACCGAGCCGTGCCCTGGGGCGCGATGAACTCCGGGGGAGAATCGGCAATGGCCCACAATCGGGTCCCCATAACCCTCGGTCACCACGCTCCCGGCCTAGCCAGTCTCAACATGCGGATCTCCCCAGGCACTAGCTCCGATCCGCGCCGCTTGAGGCTGGGGCCCGAGCACGAGCCCTCGCTCAAGCCAAGATGCAAAAGGATCGCGACACAGACCATCCTTATCACGCGCATATAGCAATCATAGATAACATAGAAATTAAAATCTTGTTTGATTGCAGATAAAATGACGCCAGTTTGTACAAGCATTGGCTCAAAAGCCTCCGAAGATGAAGGAATAAAAAAATTAAGATACGCGGGGGCCCAGGGGCTCACTCCGACGCGCCCGGGTCGCCGGCCTCGCCGTCGCTGTCGTCGTCGGCACCATCGTCGCCGTCCTCCTCCTCGTCGGAGTCGAGGGCGAAGACGAGCTGAGGGGCCGTCCCCTCGAAGCCGTGGACGATTTGATCGGCGGCATCCTGGACTTGGGCGCGCGCGTTGTCCTCGGTTCCGGGAGGGAACTCTTCCAGCACCGTCCATGGAGAGAAGTCGGGGTCCCGGGCTTGGTAGCTCGCCAGCACGAGCTCCACCGCTCCCCGGGCGAGGTCCCTTGAGGAAGACTTGACCGTCTCCTCGATCTCCTCTGGGAGCCTCTCAAGGTCCCCGGTCATCTCCGAGAGGCGCTGGGCGAGGCTCCCCGGTTGGCGGCGTACTTTGCATACCGCCCGCCCCAGATGCCCACTGGATGCCCAGCGCGGTCGAGGCGGGAGACGGCGTCCCGAAGCATGCCAGGCCCCACCTCGTTCGCCAGCCGGAGGGCCTAAACCTCCTCGACGGACGAGTCCAGGACGCCTGCAGCTCGGCGATGGTGTGCTCGGCGGCTGTGAGGCGGGCGGCCAGATCGCCGTCGCCCACGGCCGCCCCGCCGCTGCGCGCCTNCGCCGTCGCCTGCGGCCGCCCCGCCGCTGCGCGCCTGCGCGTCCAGCTCCCTCGCCCGCGCCTCGAGTTCAGAGGCCCGCTGGTTCAGCGCGTCCTTCTCGGCGCGGGCGCTTTCCAGATTGTGGTGCGCCTGCTCCTCCCGCGCCGCCTCGCGGGGAAGCAGACTATCCGCCTGTTGCTGCGCCGCGGCTTCGGCCTCCTCGAGGGCTCACCCCCGCTCGGCGAGCGTGTCTTCGCGGAGGCGGAGTACGGACTCCTGCTCGGTGGAGGCAGCCTCGTGCGCCGCCAGCGTCGCCTCCCGTGTGGCGGCGGCGGTCTCGCGTGCCGCCAGCGCCGCCTCCTTTGCCTCCAGCTCCCGGGCGCGGAGGTCAAGGGCCTCGGCCCGCCGGTGCGCGGCAGCCTCTTGCACGAGCAAGCGTGAGGCCCGCCCCCCGAGCGTAGTGAGGCGCTCCTCCAGCGCCATAGTGCGGGCCTCTAGGGCCTCCTCGCGCTGGCGGGTTGCCGCCTCGATCTCTGCCGCACGCCGCTCCCGGGCAGCGGCGACGTCGAGAACTCCGCGGGCGGCGTCGAGTTTCTCCTCCAGCTCCGCCACCCGGCTCCCGTATTCGAGACGGAAGTTGTCCCGCGCCCCGTCGAGCACGGCGGTGGCGATGAGGGCAGACTCCCGCTCCTCCTCCACTTCCCGGGCAATTTTCGCCAGGATCCTGCGGCGAGCCTCGAGCTGCGAGGTGTGCAGGCTGTGCGCCTTACAGCCGGCCTCCACCACGGCCTCCACGGAGCGCCGTCCCTCCTCGACGCTCGCCCACGCCGCATCGAGCTCTGCCCGCTCCGCCTGCAGGGCCTGCATTTGGGCGCATAGCCCGTCCAGCACCGTGCTGTTGGCCGTGGCCAAGGCCTACAGGAGGGGCTCCGCGCTCAACGGGGCGACGGAAGAAAGGAGCGAAGGCCACCTCGGTGGTGGTGTAGCACGGCTCGGCTCGTCGATCGGTGCGTTGGCCTCGGGGGCCTCTCCCGAGGCCGACTCATCCGGAGCGCCGCCTGGGGCGTCGGGCCCCGGGTGCGCCCCCTCGACATCATCACATGTGGCCTCGGTGGCGGCCTCCGCCTCGGGCGCAGTCGGGTCGGGGACCTGGGTGGCAGCCTCGGCCGTCGGCGCCTTGTGCGCGCGTGCCGCCTCTGCCTCCCGAGCAGGCTCCTCGGCCCAGCGAACCCTGGCCGCCTCCCGAGCGGCCTCCTCGGCCTGGCGGACTCGGGCCGCCTCCCGAGTAGCCTCTTGAGCTTCCCGTAGACGGCCTGCGGCTTCCTGCAGGTCGGCCTCCCGCCTCCGAGCCTCTGCGGTCGCCGCCTCCCCGGCCTCGGGCCGGCCGGCCTTGGAGCGACGCGTGGGGCGGGACGGGATCTTGCTGAGGCAGAAGAAAAACATGAAACAGAAAGACTTAAGTTTTGAGGGTTAGGGAATAAGAGTGTGGCCGCTGTGGGTGAGAGGTCGAACCTGCGGGGTGGCCGGCTGAACGACCGCTTCGGGGGCGTGATGAGGCTCCCCCTGCACGGCTCAGTCTCCCCCATCTTGTGGAGCCGCTTCTTCTTCCTCTCCCCCTCGGGCTGGGGCGTCGGTGCGGCGTCCTCCGGGCGCTTGCCGCTGACGCGCACCGCCCCGCCCCCTCGGGGAGGAGATGGAGGAGGGGTCGCCTCCTGCTTCCTCTTCCCCTTGGCGTCGGCAGGGCGGCTGCCCCCGAACCCTCGCCGCGGGGCCCAGAAGCATGGCCCCCTCCAGGGGTAGATTGATCCCCTCTGCGACTGCCGCCCACGCCATCATGGCCTCGGGGGGCCCGATCCCCGGACGCCCTGAACACCTGCATGATGGCCAGGATGTTGGCACGCTCTGGGTCGCTGCAGAGGGGGAGGATCCCCCGAGGGATGAGGGATGATTCCACGGAGCTAAGGTTTAGCACCCGTTGGACCACCATCCTGAAGTCCTTGGGGTCCTAATCCCACTTACGCCCCTGGTGGGTCCTCAGGAGGTCCTCGGTCCCGGTGTACTCCCAGGCGCCCCGGGCGCGTCGCCAGAGCGGCGCGATCCGGCGGCGGAGGTAGTCGCCGAACACCATGGCTCCCGTGAGCCCCTGGGTTCGCAGGCCCACCAGGCAGTCCAGGACGGCGTCGTAGCCGTCCCCCAGATCCACCGTCGCCCGCCAGCTTGGCGCCTGCACTGGGGGCTGGCTTAGGAGTCGGAGGCGCGCTTCGTCGGGAAGGGGGGTGTAGAACCAATCGCTCTTCCAGTCGTCCCACTTCTTGCGAAGGACGCACGGGATGTAGCGGTTCAACACCTGCCCCCGCGGCTGGAAGTAGCAGCCACCGACCACCATCGGCGGCGATACCGGCTGCACGGTGAAGAACCACCGAAACAGCCGAAGGGATGGGCGCACCCCGATGAACATCTCGCACAGGTGTGCGTAGATGGCCAGCGTCATCACCGCGTTGGGGGTGAGGTGCGCCATCTGGAGGCCGTAGAACTCCAGAACATCCATGAAGAATGTAGAGAATGACGGGATCAAGCCCGTCATGGCGAAGGAGAGAAAGAAGACGGACCGCTCCGGGTAGTGCGGCATCGGGCGTCCCTCGCCTAGCGCAACCACCTCCCGGGTGGCAGATTCCGGCATGAACCGGCGCGGCAGCCCGGTCTGCCTCTCGCTGGTGATGCGAGAAGACGGCAGCACGCTGCCGTCAAGCGACGCGGAGCTCCGCGTCATGGCACCGGGGGGGATCTTGAGAACGAGAGCGCGTGGCGAGAGTAAGGCGAGAGAAATGAGAGAGCTAGAGCACGGATGGCAACGAAAAAGTTGCGAGAGGAAGGAAACGAATCCCTTCCTCGGCGCCTTTTATGCCCTTGCCTCCGCCGCACTCGGCTTGTTGTTTCCCGCGCCCACTTCCTTGCCCCCTCGTTTCTCGCGCCCACGCCTCCACTAACCCCACTTGCCCGCTTACGCCGCACGCGTCAGTCGTGCGACCGTGGCGGTTGAGGAGGGGCAGATCGTGTGCGCATTAATCACGCTCGGTTACCGCAAAAAGTGCCATTATCACATCCCCAGGCGAAACGGACCGACGTGTCCCGATCCGCGTGCTGCCTCGAGTAATGTTGCGGTTACAAGGAGACCGCTCATTAATGTCGACTGGCATTTTTCACCGATGTGCGCGGCTCGCGACCGTAGGAGTCCTGCCCGCCTTTGGGCCTGGTCCCACCTGTCACCAGGCCCGAGGGGTGGCATCAAGCCTGGGTGCCCCCCCGGGTGTGGCCACCCAGGCGTAACGCTGGGGGCTACTGTTGGTGACATGGGACCGGGGGTGTCGAGACCAAAGGGAAGGGCGGCCACAGGGATCCACGTGGCCCATTCCCCCGGAGGGGTCGGGCCCGGGGGTGACGTGGCGGCTGCCCTCCCAGTTTCCCCCCGAGGTCGGGTCGCTCCCGTTTCTGCCCCGAGGGCTGGGGCGCCCCGACCCCCTATGGTTTTGGTGCCACGTGTGCAGGTTAGGTGAGCATGGCAGAGCTCACCTAACCGCATTTATGGCGGTTCAGACGAGCGCACTACGCCGCATTTAATGCGGCGTGGCGCGTGCATATCTGGTCCGTGACCGGTCACAGCGAGTGACCGATCGCAGACCGGTCAGATCGCGGGTAAAGTGGCGCCAGGCCGCCTGCAGCACGCCTCGCCCCGTCCCGTCGGAATGACGAGAGCCCTCTGTCTCTCGTCTGTCAGCCGGAGTTGGCGTGCCAACTCCTGGAGTTGGTATGTCAGCTCCGGTCAGATGCTTTCCCGATTCCGGCGCAGGCGAGACGAGAAAGTCGCCCGTCATTTAATGAAAGTTGAAACGGGCGTCCCCCGGATGGGTCGACTGGCCAAGCAGAGGCGTCTTGTGGCGTCCGTCAGAGGATGCTTCCGGCAGTAGGATAGCCCTAAATGTAAAAGAATGTTTTCTTTCTTAGGCAGCTCATGGCCCATGTGGTAGCCCCTTGCCATATAAAAGGAGGCCTAGGCCTAGGAGAGGAGAGGGAGGACTCTGGCTGACTCGGTCTGGGGCCTGCACTCTCTCTGAATCCCATCACACTCTCAGATCTACCAGAACATAGGAGTAGGGTATTACGTTTCTTAGCGACCCGAACCTGTCTAAACCACCTGCGTCCTCGCGTTTTCTTTCGCTGAGATTCCACAGATCAGGGGCTAAAAATTTCACATTGCGTCCCCGGCCGAACCAGCAAAGGGGGACCTGCACGGTCTCCCGGTGGGGAGTTTCATGCTCCGTCAGCCGCCATCCACCTCCCCCAACGCCGTCGTGCGTCCTTCCCCAACTGCTGTCATCGACGAGCGACACCCTTATCCAACCATCGTTGTCGGCTCTCTCGCTATCGCCGGCGTTAATGAGCACCCTCCCCTACTGTTCTGCCGCTTGTCCTCGTTTCCCGGTCCCAAGTCTCACCTGAGCGGACGAGGTGGCGGTGAGGGGGTGCTTCAGCTTAGCTCAACCCGCTGCTCCTCCGCTCCCCTAACCCACACCTCCTCCTCAAGCCTAGATGCTGTCCCTCTTGCTCTTGTCGTCCTAACTTGGCTCAATGCCATCTTCCTCCCGTCTGGCTCTGTCGGTGACATGGGACCGGGGGTGTCGAGACCAAAGGGAAGGGCGGCCACAGGGATCCACGTGGCCCGTCCCCCCGGAGGGGTCGGGCCCGAGGGTGACGTGGCGGCTGCCCTCCCGGTTTCCCCCCGGGGTCGGGTCGCTCCCGTTTCTGCCCCGAGGCCTGGGGCGCCCCGACCCCCTGTGGCTTTGGTGCCACGTGCACAGGTTAGGTGAGCACGGCTGAGCTCACCTAACCACATTTATAGCGGTTCAGTCGGGCGCACTACACCACATTTAATGCGACGTGGCGCGTGCATGTCCGGTCCGTGACCGGTCACGGTGAGTAACTGGTCGCAGACCGGTCAGATCGCGGGTTAGGTGGTGCCAGGATGCCTGTGCGTCGCACGCGCGCCAGGCGGCCTGCTGCACGCCACGCCCCATCCCATCAGAATGATGAGAGCCCTCTGACTCTCGTCTCTCGGTCGGAGTTGGTATGCCAACTCCCAGAGTTGGTATGTCAGCTCCGGTCAGATGCTTTCCCGATTCCGGTGCAGGCGAGACACAGAAGTCGCCCGCCATTTAATTAAGGTTGAAATGGGCGTCCCCCGGAGGAGTCGGCTGACCGAGCGAAGGCGTGCTGCGGCGTCTGTCAAAGGCTGCTTCCGGCGATAGGATAGCCCTAAATGTAAAAGAATGCCTTCTCTCTTAGGCAACTCGTGGCCCATATGGTAGCCCCTTGCCATATAAAAGGAGGCCCAGGCCTAAGAAAAGGGGGACTCTCTGAGGATTCCATCATACTCTCAGATCTATCAGAACACAGGAGTAGGGTATTACGCTTCTTAGCGGCCCGAACCTGTCTGAATCGCCTGCGTCCACGTGTTTCCTTTTTTCTCGCTGGGATCCCACAGATCAGGGGTGAAAAATTTCACCTTGCGCCCCCGGCCGAACCGGCAAAGGGGGGTCTGTGCGGTCTCCCGGTGAGGAGTTTCAAGGTCCGTCATCTGGCGCGCCAGGTAGGGGGCGCGCGCGTGTTTTTTCTGAGCCCCCATTTCCTTTCGTGTGTGCCAAGCTTCACCAGGCAAGCCCTATGGCTGAAGAGGCAGTGGCATACAGTCCTTCTTTGAGCGCCAGCAGTGATGGCGGGGAGCAGAACCAGCGTCGTCGGGCTCGCACCCCGTCGTCCCCCTCCCGCCGGAATCTTGGGTGGGGAAAGGCGCCTGAGGAAGTCGAGGGATCCACGACCTCGCCGCCCGCAGGCGACGGAGGAGGACGACAAGGCGGGGTGCGTCACCGCCTCACCTATGCTGATGGCGGCATGCCCCAGGGCGGGCTCCAGGCTGCGGGCGCGCTCTTGCGTCACCCGTCCGTCGTCCCCGATCCAGAGACACCGGCCCAGCGTTGGCTGGATGACGTGGCCAACCTGGTCATGACGACGTAGCAGCGCCTAGGCACCGGCAGGCGGTCTTTCGCCGTCGGGACCTCTGGCGCTGCCACCGCCGGCTCTACGTCATCGAGGCAGAGGAAACGACGGGTGACGGCCGACACCCGCTGTTCGTCCGTGGTTCCCTCGTCAACGCCTCCGACTCGTGAGAATATGCATGGGGGGCCAGACGCCCGGCTCGATATCGAGCGCCAGCGCGACGCTTGTCGTGCCGCCCATGCGACGGAAGGCGCCTCCTCCTCCAGGGCGCCGCTCCGTTTCGGTAACGGGGGCCGGTCCCTCGTGTCCTCGGTTGGCGGTGCCGGCTATCGAGCCTTCGTGGCGAGCCTTCGGAATGTCCGTTGGGCCCTGAGGTTCCGGCCCACCATCACCGAAAAATATGACGGGAGCGTCAACCCTGCTGAGTTTCTCCAGATCTACACGACTGGAATAGAAGTCGCGGGGGGTGACGACAGGGTCATGGTGAACTTCTTTCCCATGGCCCTGAAGGGCCAGGCGCGGGGTTGGCTAATGAACCTGCCACCCGTGTCGGTCCACTCCTGGGAGGACTTGTGCCAGCAGTTCACCACGAACTTCCAAGGCACATATCCGCGCCCAGGCGAAGAGGCGGACTTGCACGCGGTACAGCGGAGGGACGATGAGTCTCTCCGCTCGTACATCCAGCGGTTCTATCAAGTCCGCAACACCATACCTTGCATCCTTGCACATGCGGTGATCTACGCATTCAGGGAGGGCGTGCGACACAACCACATGCTCGAAAAGATCGCCTCCAAGGAGCCACAGACCACCACGCAGCTTTTTGAGCTCGCGGACCGTGTGGCTCGCAAGGAGGAGGCCTGGACCTGGAACTCCTCCGGCTTTGGAGTGGCGGCTCCGGCTGCCCCCGAGTCCGCCGCTCGTTCAGGGCGGCGGGACAGGACGAGGAAGAAAAGGTCGGCCCGTTCCGACGACGATCTCGTCCTACGCTGCGTCCAAACGCGTGCTGGACTAAGCAAACTCTCACAAATGTGGGAGGGTCCGTATCGAGTGATCGGCGTCCCCCGGCCGGGCTCGGTTCGATTAGCCACGGGCGATGGCACAGAGCTCCCTAACCCGTGGAACATCGAGCATCTTCGCCGCTTCTACCCATAAGGGGGTCGAGTGTCGTACCTCGGGCTCAGGCCAACCCCGCGTCCCCCTCGGGCACGCAGGGTTGGGGGACGCGGGGTTGGCCGGGGGCTCCCACATGGACATACTTGTTTAATTTTTTCCTAGCATTTCAATAACAAGCATTTTCAATTTCCTAAGGACTGCGCCTGTGTTATCGTTTCCTTTTGAAAAGTCTAGACTTGAGTCAGTCTGCTCGCGCTCATCCTTGCCCTCGGCAGCCCGGGTCGTCTAAACCGCCAAACGGGGCCCAGAACCGAGCCGTGCCCCGGGGCGCGGTGAACTACGGGGGGGAATCAGCAATGGCCCACAATCGGGTCCCCATAACCCTCGGTCACCGCGCTCCTGGCCTGGCCAGTCTCGACATGCGGATCTCCCCATGGCACTAGCTCCGACCCACGCCGTTTGAGGTTGGGGCCCGAGCACGAGCCCTCGCTCAAGCCAAAGAAGCAAAAGGATCGCGACACATACCGTCCTTATCACGCGCATATAGCAAACATAACTAACATAGAAATTAAAATCTTGTTTGATTGCAGGCAAGATGAAGTCAGTTATACAAGCATTGGCCCGAAGGCCTCAGAAGATGAAGGAATCAAAAATTAAGATACGCGGGGGCCCGGGGGCTCACTCCGACGCACCCGGGTCGCCGGCCTCGCCGTCGCTGTCGTCGTCGGCACCATCGTCGCCGTCCTCCTCCTCGTCGGAGTTGAGAGCGGAGACGAGCCGAGGGGCCGTCCCCTCGAAGCCGTGGACGATTTGATCGGCGGCATCCCGGACTTGGGCACGCGCGTTGGCCTCGGTTCCAGGGGGGAATTCTTCCAGCACCGTCCACGGGGAAAAATCGGGGTCCCGGGCTTGGTAGCTCGCCAACACGAGCTCCACCGCCCCCCGGGCGAGGTCCCTTGAGGAAGACTTAACCATCTCCTCGATCTCCTCGGGGAGCCTTTCGAGGTCCCCGACCATCTCCGAGAGTCGCTGGGCGAGGCCCCCCATGTTGGCGGCGTACTTTGCGTACCGCCCGCTCCAGATACCCGCCTGACGCTCGGCGTGGTCGAGGCGGGAGACGGCGTCCCGAAGCATGCCGGGCCCCACCTTGTTCGACAGTCGGAGGGCCTCAACCTCCTCGGCGAACGAGTCCAGGGCGCCCTGCAGCTTGGCGATGGTGTCCTCGGCGGCTGTGAGGCGGGCGGCCAGATCGCCGTGGCCTGCGGCCGCCCCGCCGCTGCGCGCCCGCGCGTCCAGCTCCCTTGCCCGCGCCTCGAGTTCGGAGGCCCGCTGGTTCTGCGCGTCCCTCTCGGCGCGGGCGCTTTCCAGATTACGACGCACCCGCTACTCCTGCGCCGCCTCGCGGAGGAGCAGGCTGTCCGCCAGCCGCTGCGCCACGGCCTCGGCCTCCTCGAGGGCTCGCCCCCGCTCGGCGAGAGTGTCTTCACGGAGGTAGAGTGCGGACTCCTGCTCGGCGGAGGCAGCCTCGTGCACCGCCAGCGTCGTCTCCCGTGTAACGGCGGCGGCCTCGCGTGCCGCCAGCGCCGCCTCCTTCGCGTCCAGGTTGCGGGCGCGCTCCTCCAGCGCCTCCAGCTCCCGGGCACGAAGGTCAAGGGCCTCGGCCCGCCGGCGCACGGTGGCCTCTTGCACGAGCAAGCGCGAGGCCCGCCCCCTAAGCGTGGTGGAGCGCTCTTCCAGCGCCATAGTCCGGGCCTCTAGGGCCTCCTCGCGCTGGCGGATCGCCGTCTCGATCTCCACCGCCCGCCGCTCCCGGGCAGCGGCGACATCGAGAACTCCGCGGGCGGCGTCGAGCTTCTCCTCCAGCTCCGCAATCCGGCTCCCGTATTGGAGACGGAGGTCGTCCCGCGCCCCGTCGAGCACGGCGGTGGCGATGAGGGCTGTCTCCCGCTCCTCCTCCACTTCCCGGGCGATTTCCGCAAGGGTCCTGCGGTGAGCCTTGAGCTACGAGGTGTGCAGGCTGTGCGCCATACGACCGGCCTCCACCATGGCCTCCACGGAGCGCCGCCCCTCCTCGACGCGTGCCCACGCCGCGTCGATTTCTGCCCGCTCCGCCTATAGGGCCTGTATTTGGGCACTTAGCCCATCCAGCACCGTGCTGTTGGCTGTAGCCAAGGCCTGCAGGAGGGGCTCCGCGATTAGCGGGGTGGCAGGAGGAAAGGGGGATAGCCGCCCCTGTGGTGGTGAAGCCCGGCTCAGCTCGCCGGTCGGTGTGTTGGCCTCGGGGGCCTTTCCCGAGGCCGGCTCGTCCGCAACGCCGCCTGAGGTGTCGGGCCCCGGGTGTGCCCTCTCGGCGTCATCATGGGCCGCCTCGGGTCGGGGACCTGGGTGGCAGGCTCGGCCGCCGGTGCCTCGTGCGCGCGCGCCACCTCTGCCTCCTGGGCAGCCTCCTCAGCCCGGTGGACTCTGGCCGCCTCCCGAGCAACCTCCTCGGCCTAGCGGACTCGGGTCGTCTCCCGACCAGCCTTTTGAGCTACCCGTAGGCGGCCTGCGGCTTCCTGCAAGTCGGCCTCCCGCCTCTAAGCCTCTGCGGCCGCCACCTCCCCGGCCTCGTTGCCCGCGGACCGTCCGGCCTTGGAGTGACGCGTGGGGCGGGGCGGGATCTCGCTGAGGCAGAAGAAAAATATGAAACAGAAAGAGGTAAGTAAAAAAAAGCCCGGAGGTTTGGGAATGAGAGTGTGGCCGCTGTGGGTAAGAGGTCGAACCTGCGGGGTGGCCGGCTGAACGACCACTTTGGGGGCGTGATGAGGCTCCCCCTGCATGGCTCGGTCTCCCCCATCTTGCGGAGCCGCTTCTTCTTCCACTCCCCCTCAGGCTGGGGCGTCGGTGCGGCGTCCTTCGGGCGCCTGCCGCTGACGTGCTCCGCCCCGCCCCCTCAGGGAGGAGATGTAGGAGGGGTCGCCTCCTGCTTCCTCTTCCCCTTGGCGTCGACAGGGCGGCTACCCCCCGAACCCCCGCCGCGGGGCCCAAAAGCATGGCCCCCTCCGAGGGTAGATTGGTCCCCTCTGCGGCTGCCGCCCGCGCCATCATGGCCTCGGGGGGCCCGATCCCCCGACGCCCTGACCACCTGCATGATGACCAGAATGTTGCCGCACTATGGGTCGCTGCAGAGGGGGAGGATCCCCCGAGGGATGAGGGATGACTCCACGGAGCTAAGGTTTTGCACCCGTTGGACCACCATCCTGAAGTCCTCGGGGTCCCAATCCCACTTACGCCCCTGGTGGGTCCTCAGGAGGTCCTCGGTCCCGGTGTACTCCCAGGCGCGATCCGGCGGCGGAGGTAATCGCCGAACACCATGGCCCCCGTGAGCCCCTGGGCTCGCAGGCCTGCCAGGCGGTCCAGGACGGCGTCGTAGCCATCCCCCAGATCCATCGTCGCCCGCCAGCTTGGCGCCTGCGCTGGGGCTGGCTTGGGAGTCGGAGGCGCGCTTCGTCAGGGAGGGTGTGTAGAACCAGTCGCTCTTCCAGTCGTCCCATTTCTTGCGAAGGACGCACGGGATGTAGCGGTTCAACACCTGCCCCCGCGGCTGGAAGTAGCAGCCACCGACCACCGTCGGCAGCAATACCGGCTGCACAGTGAAGAACCACCGAAACAGCCGAAGGGATGGGCGCACCCCAATGAACATCTCGCACAGGTGTGCGAAGATGGCCAGCGTCATCACCGCGTTGGGGGTGAGGTGCGCCATCTGGAGGCCGTAGAACTCCAGAACGTCCATGAAGAATGTGGAGAATGGCGGGATCAAGCCTGCCATGGCAAAGGAGAGGAAGAAGACGGACCGCTCCGGGTAGTGCGGCGCCGGGCATCCCTCGCCCAGCGCGACCACCTCCCGGGTGGCAGATTCCGGCATGAACCGGCGCGGTAGCCCGGCCTACCTCTCGCTGGTGATGCGGGAAGGCGGCAGCACGCTGCCGTCAAGCGGCGCGGAGTTCCGCGTCATGGCACCGACGGAGGGGGAGCTTGAGGACGAGAGCGCGTGGCGAGAGAAAGGCGAGAGAAACGAGAGAGCTAGAGCACGGATGGCAAAGGCCAGGAAAAAGTGGCGAGAGGAAGGAAACGGATTCCTTCCTCGGCTCCTCGTTTCCCGCGCCCATCTCCTTGCCCCCTCGTTTCTCGCGCCCACGCCTCCACTAAGCCCACTCGCCTGCTTACGGTGCACGCGTCAGTCGTGCGACCGTGGCGGTCGAGGAGGGGCAGATCGTGTGCACATTAATCGCGCTTGGTTACCGCGAAAAGCGCCAATCATTACGTCCCCAGGCGAAGTGGACCGACGTGTCCCGATCCGCGCGCTGCCTCGAGTAATGTTGCGGTTACAAGGAGACCGCTCATGAATGTCGACTGGCATTCTTCACCGATATGCGCGGCTCACAACCGTAGGAGTCCTTCTCGCCTTTGGGGGCCGGTCCCACCTGTCGGCGCCAAGCCTTGGTGCCCCCCCCGAGTGTGGCCACCTGGGCGTGACGCCGGGGGCTACTGTCGGTGACATGGGACCGGGGGTGTCGAGACCAAAGGGAAGGGCAGCCACAGGGATCCACGTGGCTCGTCCCCCCGGAGGGGTCGGGCCCAAGGGTGACATGGCGGCTGCCCTCTCGGTTTTCCCCCGGGGTCGGGTCGCTCCCGTTTCTGCCCCGAGGCCTGGGGCGCCCCGACCCCCTGTGGCTTTGGTGCCACGTGCGCAGGTTAGGTGAGCACGACTGAGCTCACCTAACCACATTTATAGCGGTTCAGTCGGGCGCACTACGCCGCATTTAATGCGGCGTGGCGCGTGCTTGTCCGGTCCGTGACCGGTCACGGTGAGTGACTGGTCGCAGACCGGTCAGATCGTGGGTTAGGTGGTGCCAGGATGCCTGTGCGTCGCACGCGCGCCAGGTGGCCTACTGCACGCCATGCCCCATCCCATCAGAATGATGAGAGCCCTCTGACTCTCGTCTCTCGGCCGGAGTTGGTATGCCAACTCCCAGAGTTGGTATGTCAGCTCCGGTCAGATGCTTTCCCGATTCCGGTGCAGACGAGACACAGAAGTCGCCCGCCATTTAATGAAGGTTGAAACGGGCGTCCCCCAGAGGAGTCGGCTGACCGAGCAAAGGCGTGCTGCGGCGTCTGTCAGAGGCTGCTTCCGGCGATAGGATAGCCCTAAATGTAAAAGAATGTCTTCTTTCTTAGGCAGCTCGTGGCCCATGTGGTAGCCCATTGCCATATAAAAGGAGGCTCAGGCCTAAGAAAAGGGGGGGACTCTCTGAGGATTCCATCATACTCTCAGATCTACCAGAACACAGGAGTAGGGTATTACGCTTCTTAGCGGCCCGAACCTGTCTGAATCGCCTGCATCCACGCATTTCCTTTTTTTCTTGCTGGGATCCCACAGATCAGGGGCGAAGAATTTCACCTTGCGCCCTCGACCGAACCGGCAAAGGGGGGCCTGCGCGGTCTCCCGGTGAGGAGTTTCAAGCTCCGTCAGGCTCCGTCGCCCTGACGCTTGCGAGTTGGTGACGCCAACCACCGTCATCGTCGTGGGTACTGTCCCCGTGGACGGCGGTCTCGATAGCTACGATGACTTCTCCCCGCGCCTCCACGAGAGGCTCGGGTCGAGGGGAAGGACGAGGAGGCTAAGGCCCCCCCGCCACCTCTAGTTTCGACGACACCCATCTCCTTCCATCCCCAACGCTCGCAGATCGGCACTGGTAAAGGAGGGGATGATGTCGCCCCCGAGCCCCTATGGCTGTGATGAGGACAATGCCACCGCTTCAGGCTAATGGGTCGTGGGAAGCCAGATCCGGCTGCCTTCGACTCCCCCACCCTTGCCGTCGACTGGGCATCGCCAGGAGGTGTTGGATCCAATCGGTGGGCGCGTGACCACCCCGGAGGAGCCATATCTGGGCAACGGCTGTGGAAGGAGCAGTGCTAATCATCTCTTATGTTTTAAAATCTCAAATGTGATGGTTGTGTTAAAAAAATGCGGTTGTTTCTCTGAATTCTTGGAAAAACATTGTTTTTGGTTGAGGTTTAGCAGCCATTATCTAACTTTTGCTTCAAAATATTGTTTGCATACCTATCAGAATCACTTCCCATGGAAGAACATTCTTTCAAATTGTTTCCTGAACCTTGGATTACATAAACAAAGCTCCATCAATGACAAAAATCTTCATTCTCTTGCAGGTTTTTAGCATAGATTCGACAATCAGTGAGATGCACATTGGGGATTGACCTCAAGCCTGTTTATGGTTCTCTGTGCAAAATAGAAAAGAGGGAAATGCTTTGCCTGAAAGGAATGTATATGCGGCAAAAGAAGACTTAAATAGCTTCTACCATCACGAGAATTTTTTTTTCCCAATTTGCAAGCACTGCAACTTTCAAAGGAGATGTAAGCTACACGGATGTTCAGTTAAGGTTAATTCTATTGAACATGCTATTGAACATTGCATTGTATGTATGTATATTATCCTACCAAAATCACCTAGAGCATCGGTTAAAAAGGTTCCATGATACTCAGAATTTTCTGAACTAAATTCCCCTGTCTGCCATGTCGCGAGGCGTGGCGTCGCGCATTCCTGTCTAGTACTATAACGACCCTCTAAAAACGTAGAAATTTCGCAGGATTCAGAACATCCACTCAAACCTCATTTTTTTCATAAGCTACCGCAGGATGAATGCTAATCACGTTGAACTGACTAGATGGGAACTAATATTGTGTTGCTCAATTAGACTATAATCTATGAGATTACCATAAGTTGAAAAATTCATGTGGTTTATACATTCCAGTATTCCAAACGCTCCATACCATCAAATTCGTATGTTTTTCAATCATATGTTTTTGCATATGTAATCCTGTAATATTCCTATGTTTTTTATTTTCATGATTTTTCTATCTTGCGATCCGAATAAACCCTTAGTTATTTTAGCTGGGGAACCGGAAATTGCTTGGTTGGCTAGTGTAACCATCATGCATGTGGCCCACCCAGGTTGATCCTAAGCGATCGCAAAAACCCAGGTCTCATCAGTGGCGCAAAAACCTAGGTCTCCCACTAGTGATTGTGTACATCCGGTTTGGATGTAGAGGCCGGGTATATCCCATTTTAAAAAAGTTATTTTAGGCTATATTAACTACATTATTATTTAATAATTAGAGTATTATATGTGTTATGACATGTATTAAACCTTCGATAATTTTGGTTCTAGGGGCTTATTTGGATTGATACCAAATTTTACCTTACCAAAATTTTAGTAACTTAAAGAGTGACATATAGTTGTTTAGTTTGTTACTAATTTGTGCTCACTGATACAAATTGTATTATACGAATTTGGTAGTGTCAAAACTTATCATGACTTTGGCACTAGCAAAATATTGCTAGGATAAGATTTGGTACTAAACCTGAGGTGCGTTTGATCCATGGACATTTCTCTCGTTCTCCGTGCCTATGTTTTCTGATGTGTTAAATGGTGTATTTTTTTTAAAAAAATTATATAGGAAAGTTGTTTTAAAAAATCATATTAATTTTTTTAAATTTAGAATAATTAATACTTAATTAATTATATGTTAATGATTTATCTTGTTTTACGTATCTTCTGATTTTCTTTTTTCTCCTTCTCTGGAGCACTTCCTAAAATAAGCTCTGGCATCGGCATTGACATGTGTGAACACCAAAGTGTATGGGAGGGCCAGCCAGCCAGTTGTCACCTGGCTGCAGGCAACTCGTTTAGCTCGTACTCTACATATACTACAGTTTTCTGCAAGTGTTACAGCTAGCATTGCTGCTTCAGGGCAAAGGTCAAGTGGGCCTTAATTTTTTTTTAAGCCTCTGTCACATCGAATGTTTCTACACTAATTAAAAGTATTAAACGTAAATTAAAAATAAAACTCATTTCATAACTCTGGACTAATTTGTGAGATAAATCTATTGAGCCTAATTAATCCATGATTAGCCGATGTGATGCTACAGTAAACATGTGCTGATTATGAATTAATTAGGCTTAAAAAATTTGTCTCGTGAATTAGCTCTTATTTATGCAATTAGTTTTATTATTAATCTATGTTTAATACTCTTAATTAACGTCCAAATATCCGATATGACATGAATTAAAATTTAATCCCTACATTCAAACACCTCTGAAACTAGTGAACAGACTTGGAACTGAAAGGGACGTACACTACACATACAGTACTTTGCCATCCCCCCGCGTTGGGTTGCGTAATGGCTGGCGAGATAACGCGAGGCAGCGCAAAGCGGACGCAACCGCCTCAGGTTGCCATTGTTGACTTGGGTGGAGAAGAAACTGGCGATCGATAAAATTTCTCCAAATCCACCAGCCCAGCCGACGGAAAAAAACAGCAAAAGCTCGCTTTCGTCGCCCTCCTCCCGGCCCGGCGCGTGATTCCGGCACGGGGCTGAGGATGACGTACGAGACGTTTGCCGTGATTTCGCGTGAAAAAAGGGGGAGAAAACGGGTGTGTCGCGATGAGACGCCGGCCGGCCGGCCACCGGGAGAAGAGGTGGGACGGATCCACGATTTCGTGGCCCTGACGTTGTACTGTCTGGAGTGAAGTGAAGTCAGCAGAACTGACCGTACGCTAGAGTGTATTTGTGGTGATCCATTTTACAACGTTTGTAGGAGTAGTATGTACTGGCCATTCTAGATGCCGACTACTGGCTCCTATGGAATTTATAAAATTTTGTAGTGCCAATGATCGATATAAAGTTTTGGTGAAAATTCATGCATTCTAAACCAGGTTTACTGTGGATATGTACCGGCAACAGTGAGATCCAATGACACCTTTTTTTTAAGGGCTCTTTCGAAACGTGTGATTCTCAAACACACTGGAACATAAAAAATATAGAATTGGAGTATTTGAAAAAACATAAAAATACTTTAGGAGTTACTGTTTGGATGAAGCGCCACACGAATCAGAAAAGATAGACATATACAAATGATTTTTTTAAGAGATTAAAGCTTACGTAAGAATTCCTCCAAAATTTCTATATTGCCAATCTAAAGAAATTTCATTGGATTTTTAGATAGCCTATTCCTTTGATCTAAATGACCATATAGAAAAAATTATAGGATTAAATTCCTATAAAATTCCTTTAAGGGCCCTTTTGAATCAAAAGATTTATGAACAAATTTTATAGGATTGAAATGCTATTGAAAATTTTTCTATCTAGTCCTTTGATTCAAAAGATTGAAAATTTTCAAATTCTATAAAATTTCTATAAAATGGCACATTGCATGTAGATTTTAAAGAAAATTTAGCAAGAGGTCCAACCTCTTAAAAAAATTCTTTTGAGTCTATCTCTCTCATCCGATTCTTGCGTTTTTTCTGTGGTCCAATCAAACGATCATTCATGTGTTTTTCCTATATGTTTTGCAATCCTCTGTTTTACACTTACATTCCTGTCAGAATTCTGTGTTTTTCCTATTTCTCTATTTTTTTATTCCAACAATTCAAATAGATCCTAAGGTCCTTTTTCGTACAGCTCCAGATCTAAGATTTTATGAAATTGGGTATTCCTAACTTCACAGATCCATGGATGTGGATCCACGATTACGTATATAACATTTGAATAAATCAATTTGTTTTTATTTTAGATAAAATTTAAAATTTTAAATCACTATAATTTAACATCTAGACATTAAATTTATCGTGGATTTAAGGAGGACAAGTAGAAATACTCATCGCCACGACGGAGTTTGGATCTGGTTCACAAATTCGTCTGGTGGGGGTTCAATCAAAATGTGATCCCAGCTATAGATGATTTCGAGCGAAATTCGAGTAATTCGTTATCTCAAACCTGAAACGGCATGCAACCAATCGAAGTCTCTAAACTTTTATCATTTCTCACAAGCTAGTACTCCTACTACCCTACTACCATCAAGCACAAACGCGTCTCCGATAAATTCAAAATTCAAATTTGAGCCATGTTTATTTCTTCATCTGCGGGCAATTCACAGCTGAACTGATGGTGGTGGAAGGATCATTCGTCGTCGTCGTAGACGACGGCGCAGTCCTCGGCGAGGGGGTTGTGGGAGCAGAAGGGCTCGAGGGGGTCGTCGGCGCCCTCGGCGATGCGGCGGCGGAGGTCGGCCTTCGCCTGGCTCACCTCCTCCACCTCGTCCCACGCCACCCGGCACCCCGCCTCCCCCGCGGCTTCTCCGGCGCAGGCCTCCGTCGCCTCCGCCACCTTCCGCTCGATCAGCTCCGACAGCGCCGCCTCCTTCCTCGCCGTCCCCTTGTACCTCCACTTCACCGACGCCGCCACCAGACGCCGCCTCGGCTGCCGGTGCGAGATCGGCCGGGCGGATGCGGGCGCTCCGAGCGTGCGGACTCCGGCGCCGGCGGCCGGGGGAGCCGCCGCGGAGAAGAGGGAGGTGAGAGACGGCGACGCCATGGTTAATGGTGAGACGAGACGTGAGCCGTGCGGAATTAACAAGGAAAAGGAGGACTAATCGAGAAAATGTACACATCATTGGGCCGGCTAAGGAAGTCGGAGTTTACAAAGCTGCCTCATCATCAGATACCTTCATTCTTTTCCCTGTCTCTCTTTTGAAAAATAGGACCGTGAAATTGAGAAATTTACATATCTGTCACACATAAAAACCGGCTTCGCTAGAATACCATCGTCCAAATGAGATTCGATCAAATACCACTCTCAAGTCGTGGGCATTCGCTGTAATGCCACTTTCGTGGTTTCTTGCACTTGTAAATTATTTTTACTCAATTTCTTTTTTTCTAGGACGTTTTTGCGCTTGGCTCAATAGGTTGAACCAAACCACATCTTATCTTCTCGTTCTTTCTCCAAATCCGAGCGAGAGAGAGAAGGGATGACCACGTCGGGCACCGCCGTCTTCCCTAACCGCTTTAGCGCCGCCCACCCTTGCTCCGCCGTCTTCCCCACCTTCTCCGCCGCCTTTCCCGATCGCGCCGCCTTCCCCCGCCGCCGCTTGCAGCCCGCCCCACCCAAACCGAACCCTGCTGTCGTCGCTTGCCGCCGCCTGCTCCTCATTCCATGCCCCTTTACCATGGCTATGATTTTGCGCCACCACGTTTGGCCGAGGTAGGCGGCGCGACTGGTGGGGAGAGGCGGCATAGTGAGGTAAAGGGGAGAGACGGCACGGTTTAGGCGGCGAGGCTACAAGCGGAGCAATGGTGTGTGGCACCGGCGAGGTCGCGCATCCTCTCTCCTCGAACACGCTTGCTCGGACACTGTCCGGTTCAACCTATTGAGCCAGGGGCAAAAACGTCCGAGAAAAAAGAAATTGAGAAAAAAACAATTTGCAAATGCAAGAAACCACAAAAGTGGCATTGCAGCGAATGCTTACAGTTTAAGAGTGGCATTTGATCAAATCATATTTTGATGATGGTATATTAGCGAAGCCAGTTTTTATGCGTGACAAATATGCAAATTTCTCGTGAAATTAGCCCACCGAGTTTAAGTTTTAGATTTGATATGGGTGCTCGTATTTACGATTAATTATTTTTTCAGCCGTCGACAGTAATATGCCCGTGATGATTTTGTCAATCTCAAGATATGTCGGTCTAATCTTTTGAATGTTCTCATATGAGTAGGATATGCGTGTATATATTTATTGGGATAAATATATGTACTGTGTTTTTTTTAAAAAAAACTATGGATAAACTTTCAAGGGAAAAATTTTGAACATTTTGAAAAGAGTGCATTTCGTAATTTTGGCAGTTCGAAATCAACATGGCCATTCATAAAAAAACGCATCTTTGCCGAAAGAAAGTTATTACCAAGTCTGACAATGAGAAACGCATGTCCAAAATTACTTCTTCACAATGCACAAGAATTATGGGCTGATGGCGATCGATGTCGAAACCAACAATTCTTGCCGCCTCACACGAAGCCATGTAATTGGGCACAATCCTCTCGATGAGTTCGTGCATATACCTGCAGGTTTGATCTCCAAATTTCAACACCCAAGAGCCCAGAACTGCAAACACAAGGCCTCTTGACAGAATTTTTTTGGAGCAACAGATGATGTGCATAGGGAGATAAGCTCAAAAGAAGCAAACAGATAAAACTTGGCAGACATGAGTACATGACACGAATTTTGTTTTAAAGCCAGCAATATCAGTATCAGTTGCAACAAAAACTTGTTGGCGTTTCCCCGTTCGGGATGCTAAATACAGTTACACAGTCATACAAGACAAAAGATGTGATCAACTGCTCGCCGAGCCATCGTCCATAGCACCTAAATTTAACTCTTCATCTGAGTCTATTACATCTTCAAAATCATAGTAGGGATTCGCCTGCACCAAAAAAGTTGTTGTAGAAAATCACACATAGCAAGATCTTTTTTTTTGGTAGGAAAATCACACCTAGAATCAAGGATTACTCAATGATAAAACATTAAAGGATAGGAATACAATGTACAGAGCATACCTTGGGTCGAGGTTTTACAGCTTCAAAGCTATGGAAAACAGGGGTGGCAAAATCAGGTGGATTGAGGACAATATATGCTCCACAATTGTTGTACCGGTCCTCTGAAGCCTATACCAATAGACAATATCAAATTATGAGAAACTACAGATATGATCAACCAATCATAAAATCAAATCGTTTAGCATGGAATCCCCCCAAAAAAAAGTTGAGTAGGTTTTCACTTGTGGAATTCATATCTAATGTTCCAATAATAAAAGATTATTTTCAAGGTGAATGGAAAATCATGTGACAGAGTATTACTTGGAATTGAGGATAATCTGGAGCGCTGAAAAGAGTTATTAGCTTTCCACATTCCACATGATGGTCAATTGTATATCCATTGTCCATTCCTAAAAGATCATGTCGTTTATCTCTTGCGTCTGGACCTTCATGTGACCTGATGATTAACTTTGTTCAAATAAAAGAGGAAGTAAGAATATGAATTTAAAATGGACATAGTTGTATGACGGTGAATGGGCGCCTACTCCCTAGTAAAAATGTTAAAGGGACATGCTCAATGTGCTAACCATTTTCCATACAAATATGCCAATTGATCAAGTTGAGAGGATATATATATCAGTAATCATTCTAAGTTAACACAAACACTCAAATAATTAGAAATTTAAAACCATCTAGCTCTTCAGCAACTGCATTCATGAATTGCAACATTTGTGTCCTTTTTCCATTTTCTAAAGGAAGACAATTGGTATGTTAGATTCATGCTCGAACTTTAGAAGTAGTTCTACCATATTCAACTAACCAGCCAAAGAACACCTACAGCTAGACCTGTTGAGTGTCCAACAATCCAAGAAATGCAGCAAGACAGTATGCAATATCAAAAGGGAGTAATAAACCATGATCCATACAGGTTCAATTTAGCCCACATTATTATGCAAAAGTGTTGTTCAGATGCCATGTTTTACAGAAAAAAGAATCCTTATGGAGAACAGATTTCTTAGGACTTTTAGGAAAAAATAAGTTTTAGATTGCAGGATGGTGCACTTCTTGTGCATGGTTTCCGTCTTGCATAAGTGTGATGCTCATTGTGTGTACCACAATATACCATGAACATGCCCTTGGCCAACAAACATAAGTTCCCATTAGATCTGATGCATTCAAAGATTAGCACTAAGTGTAACAGAATATATATTACTAAAAGCATCACTGCATAGATTTTTTGGGTAGTACCTTTTTTTTGTTGGTATTGCCTACATTCACATCATGTATTTCAAATTGACAAAACAATCAATGGATACAACAACTCTTTGGGCCAATTAGATTGGTTCCATGATAAATACAAAAAGGATCCAAACCAGAACCAGAAACCATATATGTCCACACTTGGGAATAGCATGACACCTTGCATATGACGATGTTTTTGCACTACTGCCCTGCTTCTCTAATCTTTTCAATCTCAAGAGATGTAGTATGGTGTAGGTATTGTTGTATAACGTATTCGATACTGAATAGATAATTGACAGCAGATATATAAGGTATGGAAATGTGACACTGGAAAAGAACCGTGCGAATAAACTATTCACATTGTATTATACGATGCAAACATTAAAGGACCATAAAAGCATAACAACACTTAATAACTAAACAACAAAAATTCAGTTCACCCAGATAGTTTTAATGATAACAGAGATAATAAATGAGCGATAACAAACCTTTAAATTATTTGTATATAGAAACTGTTGAGTGATATCTGGACCCCAAAGCAAGCCAATGCCTCTTTCTTTATTTGAGGAAAGACCCATCTCCAAAGAAGGATCAGACCAAAGAACATCACCAGGAATCAAATTTGAGCCCTCCCATGGAGGGTCAAGAACAGTTCTCCTTGCTTTCAATAACTCATCCAAGGATCCGAGCTTCATCAAAGTTGGATCAACGGTGGAATTTGCTTTGTATTTATTCCCCTTCTTTCCCTTTTTTGTTCTTTTTGATGGCATTACAATCGTCCCACGGAAAATCCCTCCATGAGCAGTGTAGACGCACCCTGCTATTATTGTTGCTAGAGGAAGGTCTTCAAAACATCTTAAGAACTTCCGATAAACTTGAGGACCTTGACCTTTGTATTTAAAATTTACCTCTTGTTCAAAACCATATACTGATGTACAGTACTTGGATTCATGATTTCCCCTTAGAAGGAACACAGAATTCGGAAGCAAAACCTAACAAACACAAAGCATGTTTATGGCCATTAGCTGATAGTTTGAATCCCCTGATTTCTTAAAGGAAAAGAATTAACCATGCTTCTTTGCACTGCTGAAGATGGCTATGCATGCTAGTGTGCTAAAAGAATTCAACCTTTCGTATATGCCTGTATTACATTTATACAGGTACAGGGTGTTCGGACTTTGTGGTAACATCATTAAATTTAACTTTAGGAATTGGAGCTCAAAGTTTTATTCTAAGTCAAATCTTGAAACCCATAGAGAAAGATAACAAAACATATACTGGTCAAATGTCAAGTTCAATTGAACCAAAAGTTCATCCTATATGAAAAAAATGAAGCTATAATATCTGTACAAAGCATAACTAGATTACGAGTATCTATTGCACTGGAGTTCCATCTATTTAATCAATTGAACAGAACGAGGGAATAATCGTGGCGCCTTTAAAGCAATCTGCTAAACATAATTGAGTAGAATCAGGATGAAGATTCACCTTCCAAGCCAGGAGGAGGAGGAAGGTCTCGAGTCCCCAGGCGCCGCGGTCGACGTAATCCCCATTGAAGACGAAGACGCGCTCCTCGGAGGGGAACCCGGCGTCCTGGAGCAGGAAGATGACGTCGTGCAGCTGGCCGTGGACGTCCCCGACCACGACGACGGCCTGGTCGGGCCGCGGGTCCACCCGCACGAGGTTGGGCTCCCGGTGCAGGATGACGGAGGCCGCGAGGACGAGGCGCTGGACGAGCGCCGCCGGGAGCACGTCGGGGAGCCGGTCCGCGGGGAGGCTGCGGGAGCACCAGTCCAGCGTCGCCGTGAGCCCCGCCACCCACTCCCGCGTCAGAGCACCGTCCTCCGGCCACGCGACGGGCGGCGGCGGCCGGGGGGTGGGGGACGGGGAGGGATCGTCGGCGCCGCCGTCCGGCTGCGACATGGCATGGATCGCCGTCGCCGCCGTCGGATCGGGGAGGGGAGGGGTTTGCCCGTGCCGCTGTTTGCTTTGGTGGGTTCGAAGCCGACGCGGCGGCCAAAGCGAACGAAACACAAGAAAAGAAGGGTCTGCTACTTAGGTACTGTTCATTTCTAAGTTCTTGCATGAAAATTTTAATTTTTATGACACGTTTTTTAAACTGCTAAACGATATATTTTGTATGAAAATATTTTATATAAAAGTTGCTCTAAATATCAAATAAATTTATTTTTTAAGTTTGTAATAATTAAAACTTAACTAATCATACGTTAATGTTACTTGTTTTACGTGAAACACTTAATTTTTATCTTTATTTTTATCTTAGGAAGAAAAGAACACCACCTTATTTCACTTGCGACAGATTTTGCACCTCTAGCTTTCAATTTTTCGTTCATTTTTATCTAGATTCGTGTTTTCTAATCAAATTTACAATTAGATTCAGTTAAATAACAGTTAGACTTAGTTACGTACTCAGTAAAAGTACATCAAAATTAGAATTTTTACAGCTGTTTTCTCTCTAGATTTATGATTTTTGATATGTTTGTCTCTTTTTCTTTTATTTTATTTAAAACGGGTTGTATACATTGGTTGAAATTTCTGTAAGATTTAAAGCTATAAATATGTGGAAAGATTGAAAGGAAAAAGAAAAAAAAAAGCAAAGGTAGCGTGCCCGCGTGAGCTAAAGAGAGGAGAAAAGGGAGACCTGCCACTTGGTTTGAGACATCAAAGCTTGAACGATTCTCAATGTGTGCTGCTGAATCTTCCAAATGCCAATTTTTTTTTTTAAAAAAAAGGTTGTTGAATCTGCCAATTGCGCGACATTTTCAATGGTTATGATATCCAGATTAGACATATTCCATTGCAAACTGACAATAGTTGGAACACTTCTACTTCACCTCACAAATATTTATCGGTTGACAGTAGCAGAAGTTCTGAAAGATCGATGGCAAACAGAAAAAGGCAGATGTATAATACTATAGCACAAGTGTGTGAACCCACCGACGACTGTGCGTGTCTGTGTGCGTTGCTGGTTCATAAACATGTAAACATCTAAAGCTAGCAAAACCATACAACGATGTCCCTATTCTGAATGCATTTACATTCCTCTTGTCCAGCCAGTAGGCAACGACATCTGCCCGTGTAAACACAATACACACTAGTGAACTCAACATTGTCCAGTTCTGGTTCGGTTGCATGTAGAAGCAACGAATTTATGAAAATTTTCATCATGCAGCATCATAAGTTCAGAACTGCATTAGAACCATATCCTCCTTGTCATGTTGCCCCGAAAACTTGTATGGAGTGGGCCGTTTTGGTACAAGGTATTCTCAGATGTGCTAGTTGTCAGATTTTGTAGGATCCTTCTTCTTCCCATAAATTAGGCCAGTATCCTGGTCATTACACAATGAGTTAGCATAATGAAGTAGTTCATATGACCTGTAGTGGAACAATTCGTTGCTGCCTCAGATCTAGAACAGATGTGGCGAGGCTACCTGAGGGTCAGGAATTGGCTTTCGTTTCTCAACATAACGGTAAGGATCCGAAGCAGCAGCCAGTGCAGCTCTCTCCTGTGGGGGAACAAATCATTTTTTTGAGTCAACGGGAGAACACAACCAGATTTAACAAAAACAGACAATTGGGAAGAGAAAAGGAACAACAAACAAGGGAATAGCAGTGAAACATTCAGGCAATGTGCCACCAGTAACATAATTCAGTGAAATGAAAGACAGCCAGATTATGACCGTTTGATATCATCGTGACGACAAGAGAAATGTAGCTGCCCAATTATCCCTTGTGAGAGAAACGACAAGAGCATCCATTCTTTGAGTTTGTTGCTTGTACAAACCACAGTGTCTTAGTATAAAACAGTTAGCCGTTAACCCATGCTTTAGAACACAACTTTAGATAGTTCAATGGATAGTTCTATTTACTGTAAAACAAAATCTGAAGATAGACTCCTATCACTGAACTGAACATGTTCTAGTAGACAAGATTAACCTTCATGAGCTATTACAACATATATGTTTGGGTTTTGTGCTTGTTTGTGTCTGGCTAGTACTTTCTGCAATATTTGCCCAAGAAAATCCATCGCATCTCTCATGTTCCAAAGTCAAAATATGACTATGTAATCATTGAATTTTTTTAATCGAGCCGGTAACATAATTAGTTTCATAATATGGGTATAACATAAGCAACAACAATAAAAGATAAAATGTCGAGAAACAGATTTAGCTGCTACGGATGTTCAGAGCAATCTGCACACTAATAGCTGCACATTAGCCAGCAAGGTGACGATGATCCAACAAGAATTAACCTGAATCTTGCCATGCCGAAGTCCGCAAGCGCACACGCGTGATTTACCCAATTGCCGGATTCGATCGGACAGGGGACATGGACAGGATCACAGGAGAAATGTACAGATGTGAGCAGCAACCGCGCCACTTAATTTTGCTGATACGATGAGCGCAACACACACACGCCCAAATCACAAATCCAAGCACCAATCGATGCAAGCTCGAGCTACGCGCGAGAAACCGGGCTAGGGAGAGGGAAAAGGGAAGGGAAGGCGCTGCGCTCACCTCCTGCTCCTTCTGGAGCTGCCGCGCCGGCCTGACCCAGAGGTAGTAGGCGAGGGTTCCGGCGACAGCCCACGACGCGAGGTTGCTCCACCCGCGGAGCCCGCCCAGCGCGTTCCCCACGAACGACCTCGTGTTCCCCACCGTCCGGCTCCATCCCCTCCCCGCCGGCGCCATCTCCCCCCTCTCTCGCCGCCGCTCCTCCCGACGTCGCCGACGACGACGACCCGCCTCACCTCTCTCGTTGGCAGTCGGAATTGGTCCGCAAGAAAGGAACCGGCTCGTCCTAACACAGTACGAGATCCGCTATGTCGGCCCATGAATCGGCCAATGGGCCGGCCAATGTTATGGCTACCAAAAGAGATTGGAAGATGAGCCCATATATTGGTATAATTTACGGGCGTTGGGATCAACTTGTGAGATGTGGATTGCCGGCAGCCGCGTCTACCTCCGTCGATCGCCGATGACCCCACGGCTGCGCCGGAGCGACGGACCACTCGTCTCCCGATCCAGCATCAAGAAAGTTAGAGATTATGCCATTGTCAAAAGCGAGTTTCGTCAAGACATAATACACCATTATGTAGATGGGTTTTAGCTAAATTGCCACTTTCAAATCGTGCAACTGAGGATGCGCGAAGAGAAGCTACGGTCGTTGTCGTTGAACGTGTTTGCTGACGGCGCCGGTGACAGAGGGGGCAGCGTCGGAGGAAATGCAACGTTGACGTTGGTACCATAGGATTTGGAGGACTTCGCGGGGAGGGGGAAGCCTCCGTCGACGCTGAAGGGTTCTGGCATGGCCTCACTTGCACGCAGCAAATCGTACTCGCACGCCACGCACCGTCTCTGTGAGCGCCGATGCCAGCACGTCCTCCGTAGCGAAGAAGAACGCGAGAAAAAAGGAAGAGGTGAGAAAGGAGAAAAAAAACTGATATGTGAGGTTCATCGTATATGGTTTGTCATCTCTCATTGACATGTGGGCTCCGTCTGCAGAAAATCGCTTCTCAAACCATCGAAAAAGTTGATTTGCATCGGTTTTCGAAGATGGGTGAGACGTTATATCCGGTTTTGCAGTTGGGGGTCCGATTCATTCGTGAACTAGAGATGAGGAAGGCCAAAATAGACTTATTCCTATTGACATCGAGAGAGGTTAGAAGCTACCGGCCCATGATTCACCGGCCTGGGGCCTATGGGCTCCAGGTGGGACATGACTTGTGGGCTTTGTGTGTTGACGGCCGCCTCGCCGCCGGCGAGTTGGGATCCTCCTCGACCTCGAGATCTGCGCGCAGCGACGACGGATCGATCGACGGCGATCGCGGTCGTGCCGTCGTACAGCCGGGGGAGGCCTCGGCGAACGAGTGGACGGCATCACGCGCTTGTGTACGGGAGACACCTCCACCGCAAGCCCCCGCCGCCGCCGGTGTGGGGGTCACCGGATCTCGCGAGATCTCCCTGCCACCGCCACGCCCTCTGCCCTCCACACTCCACACTCCGCAGGCCATGTGCCATGCCGCTTGCCGCCCGCCGGCCAACGTGCAGTCACATGCCCACACGTCCACCGGCCCGCGCCCGGTTGCTCCCGCGCAGAGAATCTCCATTAGACTAATGGTCCATTTCTTTTTTTTTTCTACAAAACCTGACTATATATTTGAACGTAAGGTATAGCCAGATTTTTTTTAAAAAAAAAGAAGAGAGTAGTGCTACAAAACAAGGGCACGCCCGTGATGGTGATGTGCTTTTGCTGCACGGAACAAGCACCGGATCGGCTGCTGATCGCTGGAGCTAAACCAAAATAGTCGTACTACAGAATAATAGGCACAGATCACTGGAGCTGAGCTGAGCCGAGAGGGACATGAGAAATCGGTTCCTCCACGTCGTGCCAGATGTTCATCCATCCAGAGATATATGCTATAAATGTTTTATGAAAGGTCGACACGTGCGCACACGGCACTGTCGCTGCGCAACCGCACACATGACACATGCATGCGCATTCCCTAATGTTTTGAATCGTAGAATGAAAAAACAAAAGGATAAAAAAATTTTTGATAGAATTGTAAATATAAAATAAAGAATTACAAAACACAAAAAATATTATTTGATTGAACCGCGGAAAAAACACATGAATCGAATGAGAAGGATAGACTCAAAGAAATTTTTTCAAGAGGTTAAAACTCTTGCTGATTTTTTTAAAATATCTATAGGATTATTTATTTCATAAGATTTTCAAATGATATGATATGATTCAATTTTTTTTAAAGATATTTATAAGAATTATTTCTCTAAGATTAAAATCCTTCAAAATTCTTATGTTTTTTCTTTAGATCAAACAAGTCCTAAAACATATGGTGATGAGTGACAACCCTCACTATGAGGGTACCAATCAAGCAACGCTCAATTCCCAAACATACCAAATATTCATCGAATCAGACATGCATGCCAAGGATGTAAATTATTTTCATTATTAAACCAAAACCAGACATGCCATGATGCCAGTAAGGCAGTAAGGGAGGAGATGATAGGGGGAGCGTGCGAGTGCAACACTTCAGGCCTTGTTTGGTTAATGGGTTAAGAAAATAATTTCCCACCCATCAAAAAACATATTTAAATTTTAACCATTCATTTTTCTTTTTTCATTTAATCCTAACCCTTCACTTATTTTTAATCCCAATCCCACTTTTCCTATCCAATTATCCAAACAACCCTCAACGTCTCGACCATTCATTCAGATCCCGGAATTAGGCCGAGAATCGGTCGAAAAAAAAAAGAAACAGAACGAGTTTCATACACAATGGTGAGGAGCCACTTAGCAACACATATTTTTTTACAAAATCGCCACATCACTAAGCTTCGACAGGGTTCTGAGTTCTGACCGACGAGGAAGAATGGAGAAAAACTACTCAAAAGAAGATAAAATAAAGCGAAAGTGGTTACAAAGCAAAGCTGGAAAGGGGGCAAGCTTCCTGAAGCAACGAGGGAGGCCCGTCGTCCACCAGCACCAACCAGGGCCTATTTTATCAACATTATTGTTATGAACACCAAAGACCAAAGTTAGCCTCCCAGTTGTAAAATGGGGTCGATGACAGCACCCCGGAGAACGACGGGTTCCATGACTCAGCAGACCGGCCAATGCCACCAAACATCAAGAAATAAATAGCACAAACCTCGGAACAATGACAGTTTGTATCAGCATCAGCAGCCATGACGATGTCACTGTAAACCTCACTGTCGTTCACTTTGTTCTGATGAGCCCTTAAGAAAGCCCTCCATTTCACAGGACATGAAATTCACTTCACTCTGAATCTATCTATTTTTTTTCTTTCCAATGCAACGATCCAAACCTCGAACTAGGACTAGGAAACCACCTTGGACATATCTTTGCTGGACCTGTTGTATTTCATGTGGCTCTTGACAAGCTGGCCTGCGGCGAGAGCAGATAGGAGGGACAGCTCCCCAGCAAGGACACCACCTGCCACCACGGTGGCCAGGAGCCTCGCGTTTGATCCTGGGGATTCCCTGTTCGCGCCTTTCACGCCGAGCAGGTCCAAGCAGGCAGCCTGTGACGCCAGCTGAGTCCCTCCCCCAACCGTGCCCACCTGCATTTCATAAAGGAATACAGCATGTTAATCGTTTTATAATTGATTTAAGTGTCATCATGCAGGTATCTTAGGCAGCTCGCTATTGGTATATTCTCTCAGAAACAACAAACATGGAGAAGGATAGAATACGCGATCCCACATCCTCACAAGTCACAACATCACAATAAGCGAATAAAATTACATTCAAAACCTGCTTAAGCCAGCGGGTTGCTAGGAAAATCAAGCAAGAAAGATTCCTTTCGTTGAAAAGACATGAAAAGATTTCTCTGATAAAAACAGCTGATGACGAAGAAGTGTAACCATAGCCAGAATAAATGCCGACCATGTATAGCGAATGTAGAACAATAGGAAAAATCGCAGTCTGTACCCTGTCGAACTAAGACAACGTGGAGCTCATGTAAGGACATTTGAGCCTATATAATTTGGTTTTGACACGTTTCATCAGATTCAATCGGTAACAGGGGGTGCAGTACTGCGCAACATGGACAAGCAGGTTGAGAGGCACAGTAAATCAATTTTGCAGGATACCAACATTGACTATGGAGGTAGTTTTGCTAAACGAAAATGGTCAACAGTTCATGGAAAAGGATGTGCAAATTAAGCATTAGCACACATTGGGGACCATAAGAAACGTGCAGAGCATTTCTTGCCAAATAAAAACCAAAGTAGGGGTCAATATATTTTAGGTAAAGTGTGTTATCAACACAAAACCTGGATAATATAAAAAGGATATGTATGCGTACCTCAATTGATGGCATAGTAACGGAAATGTGAAGGTCTCTGCCATCATTTACAGCTTCCAACATTGTGATGCAGTGAGAGCTTTCCACATTCTGTGCAGGGTCCTGACCAGTGGCTATGAAGATGGCAGTTACAATATTGCTAGCATGGGCATTGAAACCCCCAAGAGCCCCAGCAACAGCTGAACCAGCAAGATTCTTGATCACGTTAAGCTCTACCAACGATTGCACATTGGTCTTCAGCACCTTTTTCACTACATCCTCCTTGATTACTGCCTCACAAACCACAGATTTACCGCGCCCTTCGATCCAATTCACAGAAGCTGGCTTCTTGTCAGAGCAAAAGTTACCTGGTTTCATAAGCTTACGATTAATGGAAAAACATGAATCATGAAAACGTGGTAGAAATTTTCAGGCTGGTTTACGGCAGCCTTATGGTGTGCAGCTTAGAGTTCAAACCAACAACCCTGTTGTTGATCACGTCTGTACCCTGTAGCCCTTTCTCAACATCAATAAAATCAGCTGGCCTCTTAGCCGGCCCAACAAAAAATCAATATATTATTACCTCCGTTCTAATTTATATTAGCCAACGTCATATAAAAAAAACCAGAGGGAGTAGAAGATTGGGTTGTATTAGGCTATTTGACAGGCACACTTGGTTTTACTAAGGTGGTGTTTGAATCTCCTAAAGAGATGAAGATAAAAATAAAGATTAAGTGTTTCACGTAAAACGAGGTGATATTAACGTGTGATTAATTGAGTTTTAATTACAAACTTGAAAAATGGATTTATCTCATATTTTAGAACAACTTTCATATAAAAAATTTATGCACGAAATGCGTCGTTTAACAGTTTGAAAAGCGTGTCACGAATATCCAAAAGTTTATCCTCTGTATTTAGAGGAAACGTCTTTAGAGGAAACTAACAGGGCCTAAGTCAGGTGCGTATTGTTGAGTTGTAGATGCTCTCTGTTAAGTTAATGAAGTCAGTTGTATACTAGTACACCCTAATAAGATATGAAGTTAATGAAGTCAGTTATATACTAGTACAGCCAAATAAGATATGCACAATACACTGGAGCTGTTAGCATTCTAAAAACAAAAGGATGCAGTGACGTGCCTGCATCAAATGTCATTTCTTTTGTTTTTTCTTGAGCAAACTCTCTCCTGAACATTCAAGTGTGCATGAAGTTCAGAAAAAGTTCCAGCAAATGTGTATTAGTTAAAGTCATCAGACCAAGCGCGTTAAAGAATGTGCCTTTTTACCAATAAAACATGCTTTCGAAGTCCTGTCACTTTCTAAATCCTGTCACTTGAACAAGAGCACCGTAATGTAATTGATCATCCTACATCATGCCGAGTTGGCTCCCTAACAATCTGGTTTTGAAAGGGCTTAGTTGGAGAGAACATGCGCATATTTCAGCATTTTGATGTCATCTTCATAGTACTTCTTACTTTTATATTGCCAAAAGGTTGTTTAGTCTTATTGTTATTCGAACATTCTTGCCATGGTTCGCTTTCAACTATAATAGCATTTTTTTTCGTGCAAGTATTAGGTTCGGTACAAAATTATAGCCAGATGACCAGCAGAATCTGGTGTGGATTTAAATAACTTGTGTAAAAGGGGCAGAGGAGCAAAGCAGCAAACCTGAGATGCTAATAACATCCATGTCAGGGAAGTCATCCTGGAGGTAATCCAGCACATTCTGCACGCCCTTGGAGACCATGTTCATTCCCATAGCATCCCCCGTGCAGCAGCTGAATCTCATGTACAGGTTCCTCCCAGCAATGGCACACTGTACCCCTTGCAGCCTCGCGAATCTACTGGACCTGCTCACATTTGATATTTCGCATACAATTCACTCATCGTGTCATAGTACATCAGAGTTTCTGCAAATAATTGCGCCATGCCTGTGACTTGTGACAAGTACTACATAAGAGTTTTGTTGGGTAGTACACAACGACTAAGAGTAAATGTGAGTTGGACATATCATTTTCTAGTGGTTAAGGCTGTGTTTGTTGGTGTGAGTTGGAAACTCATTCCTTCCGCACAAAAAACGGAGTGACTCATTAGCACATGATTAATTAATTATTTACTAATTTTTTTTGAAAAATGGATTAATATGATTTTTTAAAGCAACTTTCGTATAGAAACTTTTTTAAAAAACACACTGTTTAATAGTTTGAAATACGTGCGCGCAGAGCACGAGTGAGTAAAGTTGGAAATACATCCCGCCGAACACACCCTAAGTGATGCTAGCTAGTGTAAATATGAGTTGGACATATCATTTTCTTTTACTAGTAGTGATTAAGTTATGCTAGCTAGCGGCATAGTGAAGTGTGGTACCACGAGAGGAGCATCAATCCCGTGCCGTTTGCCGTACTAATTCGGAAGAGTCAATTGAGTAGGACGCATGAGACTTATGCAGCAGTCAGGTATAAATCAGAAATCGTATTGCCGCCTACACCATCCGTCCTAAGAAAGAGGAATTTGTCCATGAGAAGTATCAAAATTTGTAGTGTAAATTTTCGTACCTTATAAAAGGTACCGAAAGATATCAAATTTACTAGAGTATCAAATCACTCTCTAAGAAAATCTAATTTTTGACTACCAATCTAAACAATTGGTGTTTTTTGGGGACGGAGGGAGTATGGCATATGGCTGGATGTTGTACCTGTTGAAGACCATGGAGAGGGTGTCGAAGTTGACAGGATCCTCCAAGAAGGCCTTGAGCTCGGCGGCGCGGCGAGCGGTGGGGAGGCGGGCGACGGGGGCGCGCGTCATCCCGTCGCGGAGGACGACGCTGGCGGCGCCGCCGGACTCGGTGATGGCCTTGCAGCCGCGGTTTGTGCTGGCGACGAGGCACCCCTCGGTGGTGGCCATGGGGACGTAGAACCGCTGGCTGTCGAGCAGGAGCGGGCCGGCGATGCCGACGGGGAGCTGCACGTACCCCACCGGCAGCTCGCAGCACTGCCCGAGAATCGACGCGTAGTCGAACCCGTCCAGCGGGAGCCCTTCGATCTGCCTCCCGGTGATCCGCCGGAGCGCCTCGCGCCGGATGCCGGCGGCGCGGCGGCAATCCCCGAGCTTGGTCTCCAGCACGTAGGAAGGGACCTTCCCGGCCACGACCGAGGACACGATCTCCTCGTCCTCCTCCGGCATTTTCTCCGGCGCGGCATCGGGGGGGCTCCCCAGCAGCGAGCACTGCGCCGGAGCAGGCGGCGGTGGCGCGACGACAAGGAAGTCCTCCACCTCGTCGTCGTCGTCGCTGGACGAGACGATGGACTGCACGAAGGCGATGCCGAAGAAGCTGAGCAGGTAGATGAGCGAGGCGATGAGGCCGAAGATGGCCAGCATCTCGGCGAGCCCCACCACGTGGAGCGGCGTCGACGACCGGATCTTCTCCCGCCACCGCCGCATTAGGTAAGCCAGCGACGCCGCGAACAGCGCCGAGAATATCAGGTTCGTGTGCCGGATTGGCAGCGGCAGCGCGTCACCCGCCTGCACCCTCGCCGCCCCCGCCACGGCGCTTGCGCCAGGCGGCGGCACTCGGCGGCGCACCTCCATGACACCCCCGAGCTAGGCAAGCCGGCGTGGGGTGGGGAGTAAGGCGGGGATGGGTGGCCGGTGGCCGTCGCCGCGCCGGCGCCGCGAGGTGGTGGGGTGGGGGAGCGGGTGTGTCGGGGCCTCGAGGCGCGGGCGGCCACGGGGAATTTTGGGGGCCGGGTAAGCTGGGCCCTTTTAATAGCGGATTAACCGAGCGGCAGCGGCCCATTCCCGGTGTGATTACCGCCGCCGCCCGGGCCCACTTAAAAGTCTTGTTTGGCAAAACGGAAATTTCCTTGCAATCAATCACCGTACGGGGATTATCGCCTCCGTTTACCAATATAAGCATTTTTTCTATATTAATTAATCTAGGCAGTAATAGCTTTGTTCAGTTTTCAACTTTCTCCCCGTTACAAGATATTACTATGAAGTTGACCAATCTTAAAACAACGAATCTCATCATAATTTATCTCATCCTAGATAACAATATTTTAGGACGAAGGTGCACCACTTTTAACCTTATTATTTTTTTTGTGTTATCAAATGCTGGGAGGGTAACAAACTACACTTGCTATTACCACCTTATTAAAAATTTGGTATTTCTAAAAGCTTCTTCTCGTACAAACACTACCAAGTTTTGATAATGCTAAAAACTAAACTCATCCAACATTGCAAAAAAAAAAAATGGTAATGCCAAAGTATGCTAGTTTTTGGCGTCGTCAAATTTTAGTAAGGTTAATCTTGGTAACAAACTAAATTATAAGCATTTTGGTTGTTAATATGCATCCGACCAATGGAGATATAACACTTTGCAAATTTTAATTTTGAATAACTTTTAGCTGATTTTAAACATGTCATTCAAAACTTGTCACAAATTAATGAAATACGAATTGCCAAAACAATGTTTGAAAATTTTGAAAAAAACAAATATTGGTGGAATTTAGACATTTTTTATATAAAATGATCATTATTTATTTAGGACAAGTTTTAAGTTTTTAAAAATATTTTTAATGGAATCAATATATGTTCAAATTTAAATATAGTAAGGTGGCCAAGGATAAATTATCTTTTCTAAATCGTTTCCTCTTTATTGAAGAGGATATATTAAAATAATGGTCTCAATTCTTTTAACGAATAACCATTTACTTTCTCTTTTTAATAAATGATGCCGTTGATTTTTGAACACACGTGTAACTATCCAGCTTATTAAAAAAATTATGCAAATGCATAAGGTATAAATCATGCTTAAAGTACTTTTAGTGATATATATATATATATATATATATATATATATATATATATATATATATATATATATATATATATATATATCAATGGCATCGTCTATTGAAAAAAGAACCTATAAGTAGAACGTTCTACGTCAAAAGTGTCTTGAGTTTCAAATGATAGTACTCTCTCCGTACTAAATAAATATTCTGACTTTCAAATGACAGTACTCTCTTCGTAGTAAATAAGTATACTTTTCTACTTCAAATTTAAACTAGAGAATTATATTTATTTTATAACGAAAAAAAAAGTAAGAACTAGTGTCTCGAATATCAAAGAGCAAATATAGTCCAAATCATATACTCGTACATACCGTCTGCCCAGTTGGTACATCATTAGTTCAGTACTTCAGTCGATGCAAGCATGCGGCATGCACACACGTTCGATGCAGTATGGTCAATCTACTGTTGATCGGAATGGCTCCCCATGCGTCGTTCGTCAGTGGTCGTCAGATGGACAGATCGTCTGGACAGCGTTGAGATCGACGGTCACGACACGAGTGAAACGAGGCCAGCACTGTTTTCACTTTGTTTTTTAAACTTACGCCATGGTAGTAGGTGCCGATCACGGTCCAAACGCAGCCAACGCACGGCGAGACTGTAGCATATGTATGCATATGATCAAGGCCCATCCTGAGCTGATAGGAGGAAAAAAAAAAGGGAAAAAGAAGAAGCAGCAAACATCTCGTGCATTTCAGCGTTTGCCATGCACTCCTGCATGCCTGCATCTCCATGGGGAAAAAAAATTTCTAAACGGTGGTGCCGCACGATGTTTTCCGCACAACACCACGGAAACTAGCGACATGTGTCTCATCTTTGAGCCAAGTCGACGTCTCTCACAACACCGTACTGCATCGTAAAGATTAAACTGCACATAAAACCCCCTCTTTCCCTTACCATGGCAATCTGCCCCTAGTCCACAACCCTAAACACTAAACCTATCGTTGCATTTATCACAACCGCCATAACCACTCTACCGTAAAAGAAGACATTGTTGTCGGTAAATTCTGTCTTCCACCTTCTCCCTCTCTCCTCTCTTCTTGCCTTCCGTGACGTCCATGGTTCTTCCTTTGGTTAGAGCTTAAAGATGACTTGTTAGATTGAAATCCAACGTCTAGTGAACAGGTGTAACATCATGGTCCAACAAGAATTTGATTTGTGTGGCCCATAAAAACTGTGAGCGCGTGTTTAATACCACCTTGCTAGTTTAGCAAGGATCAAATCAACTTTTAAAGCCTCCTCTCTCCAACCATACTATTTTCGGGTTAATCCTTTTACACGAAACGAAAATGAAAGTATAAGTGGAGTGATATATGTAAGTGAGACTGGCTACGTGGTTTTGTAGGACGAGCTGTTACAGGTGACTGAAATATGTGCATTTTCTTTTTTTTTTCGAATACCAACAAGTGATATCTTCACACTTAAAAAAGGAAGCAAATATCAGCTGCAGACCAGCTAGTTTTGGGCTTTAGGCCATATTCTCTAATGCAGTTTAAGCATACACAACTACACAGAAGGATGGCTGTAACAACTGATTTGTGGCAAAATGAGTACACCAGCAAACATGCTTTAGATAAAGATCGACATATAAGTTTGAAGAAGAAGAGCAAGACGATCATTTCGTCTTCAGATCTGGTGACGTGGTGCCTTGTGGGCTCAAAAATGACACACGAGCAAAAAAAAAATCTTCTCTATAGTGGCAAAAATAGCAAAGTGATTTGGGAGAGAGGCACTTGAGAATACGCCATCCGGGAAGGTGGCAAATAGTTAAAACCCCGGTTGGATGTAGAGACGGTTTATCCTATTTTCTTAAAAAAGGTTTGAGAATAGTATTTTGACAAGCCCAACTATCGGATGGCATAATCCTTTCTCGGATAACTAATGCAGGAGAGGAGAAGAGGAGGGTGGACGGTCCAAATTGCTTCCAGGTTGATCCAAAATTTCACTGTTTCTTCGCACTCAACCGTCTGCACGACTCAACGACAACAAACAAGACCAAACAAGAAAAGAACTGCTGACTTCTGGAAAATATAAACACACTGAGTTTAGTTTTGTCGAATTCTTAAGTCATTATCCATCACAAACACGAGTGAATGGTGCAGCACACTAAGCATCCAGGAAACGCACACGAACAAATACTCCCCATAGAAGCAAAAGCAATGCTTCAGGGCAGGCAAGTTACAACTAGCCTTCATGTTAGTCACGAAGACGCACAATGTTTTTTCTTGGTGGGTTAACATGATCAATCGAGCTTCAGTAGAGCTCCTTGTTCACATCGTTGAAGTACGGATGCTCCAGGGCCTTCTTCGCAGAGATCCGCTTCGATGGCTCGTACTGCAGCATTTTCTGCAATCACGAACAAGAATTAAGTCAGGATTCAATTCAATTGATAACACATTTCTTCCCTTTTATACTTTCAAGGTACAGTTCAAACTTAAAATTGTATATCGATTTTGAAGTGAAAAATCAAGTATTCTTTCCGTTTTATATTATAAATCGTTTACTTTTTTTTTCAAAATTTTTTAGGTTTGATCAAGTTTATAAAAAAAATTAGCAACATCCATAACACCAAATTAGTTTAATTAAATCTAACATTAAATATATTTTGATAATATATTTGTTTTGTATTGAAAATGTTATTATATTTTTTTACAAACTTAATCAAACTTTAAAAAGTTTGACTAAAAAAAGTCAAACGACAAAACAGAAGGAGGAGCAACGAGCAAAAGCAGGATAGCACAAACCTCAAGAAGATCAAGACCATCAGCGTCGAGACCATGGACAAGATCAGACACTTTCGAGGGATTCCACTGGGGGTACTCGTGCCAATTCGGAAGCTTGCTCACTCCTGGCCAAACTTGCTCATTTGGGGTGCCCAGCAACCTGCAACCAAACAATCAAGATAAATCACCACAATGAATACGCAATTATACCGCCTAAATTTGACAGCGAGAACAAAGAACAATTGTTGAGGAAAACGGCACAGTACTTGAAAATGTGCAGCAGCTGCTGAACCTCGGAATCTCCGGCGAAAAGAGGCTGGTTAGTGGCCAACTCAGCTGCAATTCACAAGATATATCAACAATGTCAAGGCATGAATCCTGAAGAAATGTTAATTTCGAGTAGCTAAAATATCAGTTCATCGTACCAAAAATGCAGCCCACAGACCAGATGTCAACTGGAGTGGAGTAGTGTGTCGCGCCAAGAAGAACCTCGGGAGCCCTGTACCACAGCGTCAGGATCTGTGCAAAACAATCCATTCATCAGACTGAGATCCAAGAACAGAAATCACGCATGCGAAATAAATCGTCAAGCAAATTAGAGACTGCCAGTAGGAAGTAGGAACCGGACCTCGTGGGTGTACTTCTTGAGAGGGACAGTGAACGAGCGGCTGAGCCCGAGGTCGGCGATCTTGAGCGCCATGGTCTTGCGGTCCATGAGCAGGTTGTGCGGCTTGAGGTCACGGTGCAGCACACCGCGGCCATGGCAGAAAGCAACGCCCTTGCAGAGCTGGTACATCAGGATCTGCACAAGCGCATCCACCATCAATCACCCCCATCGAGCCAGACAAACACGGACGAGGCATTCCCACAAACACCCCGCGAGAACGAACCACGAAGCGGAAAAAAAAATCCCCTGATCCAGATCTGAAGCGGTCGTAGCGGCTGGATACCTTGACGGTGGGCACGGCGATCTTCTGGAGATTCTGGCGGTGGGCGCGGATGAACTTCTTGAGGTCGGTGTCCATGTACTCGAAGACGAGGTAGAGGATGGTCTGGCCCTCCTTGTTCTGCCCCTGCTTGAGGTCGAGCAGGCGCACCACGTGCGGGTCCTGCGACAGCATCCGCAGCAGCGACACCTCCCTGAGCGCCGTCGGCGGCACGCCCTCGTCGTCCTCCGGGAGCCGCGTCTTCTTGAGCGCCACGATCCGCCCCGTCGCCTTCTCCCGCGCCTTGTAGACCTTCCCGTACGTCCCCTCCCCGACCTTCTCCAGCTTCTCGTACAGGTCCATCGCCCGCAGCCCGTCCCCCTCCGTCGTCGTCGTCACCGGCGCCGCCGCCGCCGCCTGGTGGTGGAGCGCCGCCATCTCTCTCGCTCTCTCTTGGGGTGGTGTGGATCGGGGGGAATGGAATGCGCGTGGATTTAGGGTTTGGTCGATTTGTGGGGAGATTCGGGTGATCTTTTGTATTGGGGATAGCCGTTGGAGGGGACGCGCTCTAACGGACGCTTTTTGAGATTTCAAATTTCGAATCGTGTACACTTTTCGGTGGGGTGGGGTGGGGGCATGTGCGCGCCAATGGGCCGTTTCCGTTCACACGGAAATGGGCCCAGGAAATATGTGGGCCGGGATTGTATAGTGGCCGTAGGAGAGAAGGGATGGCCAAGCCCAAATACGCTCTGAAATATTCTTCCAGTGAATACGTGGAGTTTCGTTTTACGCTTACTCTGATAGAAGGCGTAAACGAAAACACAGAACGTGGTATGTTTCACTGTATGCGTCCAATAATTTCTCACTGACATGTATGACCCAGGGCATGTAGCTATCTAGTGGTGCATAGGGGTTTTTTTTTCCCTTAAAATATGCATAGTAGAAAACACTACATGTGACTTGTGAGTAATAAAGCTTAAAATTTGAAAAGATCACTTGTTCAAGTTTTGGGTGCGTCTCACGACACAATTAGCTCAAATTGACCTCGGCAAGGCCGCGTCGTCAAAATCTCAGAACAGTTGGTGTACATTTAGTTGGTTGAACTTGAACTGACAGGCATGAATACACTAGTCGATTTACAATGATAATGAAATACGTTGGTTTACAAAATGTTTTTTTTTGTCTCCGTCTTCTCTGCACAATGTTGGATGCGATGTTCCTCTTTCATGTGAACCTGAATGACTGGACACACTGCAAATGGAAAAAGAAAATCCATCAGTGATCCATCCAGCATACGAAAGGCAAAAGAATTGTTCAGTCCAAGATCTCACCTTCTCTATTTGTGCCCTGTACTTGTCTACATCCACGTCCTCATCGATGTACTGCGAGGCAGGCACCCACCAAGTTCAGCATAAGAGAAGAAAATCTTAGAAGTCGGGTTTTAATCCATTTCTATTTCACTTGCGACAGATCTTTGGTTTTTATCTTTCACTTTTTCGTCTGTAGGATCTTCAATCAAGATTCATGTTCTTATATATTCAACTTATACTTATACTCAGTTACATAGCATTTACACTCAGTTACAATGCAAAATATATATATATATTTTAGAACAATTTTTTTCTCTAGATTTATGGTTTTTGATATGTTGTTATTTCATTTAAAACAAGCTATATCCATTTGTTAAAAAATTTGTAAGATATGAAGTTATAAATCTATCGCATTTTCTAAAAGAAAGGCCCTTGGAATGTTATTTTTAATCCATTTTCTAAAAGAAGAGAAGAAAATCTTGCTACTGAAATCAATGTTCGTTGACATAGGCGGATCCAAGGGGTGGTCAGCCCAATGCATATATTACATATGTGAAAAAAACTTTTGAAAATAAAAAAAGTCCTTTGTTAATATATTATGATGCACATTTGATCAATTTATTCTTCTATCTTTGTTATATTTAGGATGTTTAAAAAAACTATCTAAGTTGGACCACCCATATAAAAAGATACGCTAGATCACACAATAATTAAGCGGATGATAGTGCATTTGTGACTGCTCACCTGCCCTGTCACCGTGTATAGCCTGTTGTACCAGCCGTTGAAGGCCATCCCGATGGCCGAGACGATGTGCCGGCGCTGCTCGCCGGGGTTCTGCAGCGTGTACTCGATGTAGTAAAACCCTGCATACGCATGATCAGTAGTCAGCAACTCCATGTATGTCAGAGTCGATCATTGATCATCAGTATGCAGGCAGCAAGGCACAGATATGCTGCAAATATGTGTCATACGATGTGATTGTGCTCACCGTTGGCTGCCCTGGAGTCGATGAGCTTCGCGGCGACCCCCGGCGGCCGTTTCCAGCTCCTGTCCAGGCCGTTCACCTGCTCTTGCAGCCGCGCACCAAGTGACAATGTGAGCTGCTACTACTACTGTTCTTCTTAGAGAAAATAAAAAAATATCATTGACAATTACCCAATTACAAAAAAGTCATCGAGAAGTATGGGTTTCATAAAATGCTATCGTATAAATAACTTTGTCCCGAAATATCATCGTCTTTAGGGATCCGTTAGCAACACCTGTTAAGTGTTATATGATGAACAGTGTATTTAACGGCGTGAGATGGACGAAATCCTAACGACGATGGTATTTCTAGAACAAAGACACTTGTAGGATGATATTTTATGGAACTCATCTGTCGATAGCATTTTTTAGACTTGGACGTTTGTCAATAGCATTTTTTGGATTTTCTCTTATTCTTATGTCTGAATTTTGCAATGTACACCAGTACAGTTTTGGGATAGCCAATCCGGCAAGAAGTGGGAGTGGATGCGTACCAGGGTCTCCGCGAAGGCGTCGACGTCGCCGAACGACTTGAGGCTGGTGAAATCGGGGCCGATTCCGGTGATGGCGACGCTGACTGATCAGAGACAGAGATTAAGATGCAGAAAAAGCTCATGAATTCCACCAGAGGGAACATCAGAAGATTCAATCTTGTAGACGCAGCACGACGCGACGGTGGATTCGTGTGCATCTGCATACCATTGGAGTCGGCGACTTGGTCAGGGTAGAACGCCGTGACGGACTTGAAGCCGCTGACCTCGCCGGCGCCGATCAGCCAGTCTGCGGCCACAAGGAAGAAAACTATCTAGCTGCTCAGCTCCGCTCGCCTCCCAGTTCTGTGAGCTCAGGAATAACAAAGGGACGTGTTCTTTTCTACAATTCTACTCCTTCCGTTTCGTTTCATATTATAAGTCGTTTAATTTTTTAGTTAAACTAAGGTTATAAAAAAATATAGTAGTATTTTTAACATAAAACAAATATATTATATTCAATGTTAAATTTAATGAAACTAATTTGATATTTTAGATGTTGCTAAATTTCTACAAATTTGATCAAACTTAATAAAATTTGATTAAAGAAATCAAACAATTTATAATATAAAATAGAAGGAGTAGCTGATTAGATGCACGTAAAATGAGAAATATAATGAATATAATTAATTAAGTATTAATTATTAAAAACTTGATAAATAAATCTGTTTGATTTTTAAAGCACTTTCTGTATAAAAAATTTTCACACGAACACAACGTCAACGGTTTAAAAAACGTACTAACCAAAAACGAAAAGTAACTAAGCTCAATTAGCTATTCAGAACGCGCCCTAAGCTAAATCACCTTGCGGAATGGCGATGCTGAACTTGTTGGCCTCATCCTCGTACGTGCGGAACCCCTCCTGCAACTCTTGTCAACACACAAAAAAAAAGCTTCACCGGATAAGCAACAGCATCAACCAGCAGAGGCCAGCCAAGAACACGGCGGCGAAGATTGCAGTGGCTTGTGATAGGTGGCGCATTACCGGCGGTCGCGGCCACGGCGGCGGCGGGAGCGAGCGACGCGGGCGCGGACGCCGCCGTGGAGAGGACGACGCTGAGCAACGCCTCCCTCCGCCCCAGCCCCTCCACCCTGATCGACAACCACAATTCCACAACGGCAGGTAGCCGACCAGTTTAATCACCAACCAATCGGCGCGGCGGACGAACTGGAATATGCATGTCAAGATGCGTACCGAACAGCGGCGCCGCATCTGACCGTCGCTCGCCGCGGCTTGGCGCCGGAGGAGGAGGAGGAGAGGCCACGGCAGAGAGGGGCGGTGGTGGTGGTGGTGGTCACGGCGGCAGCCATGGCCGCGGCGCGCGCTCTCTCTGCTTCGTCTGGTCGCTGCTGCTTGCCACCGCTTTGCGCCGGGAGGAGGATATTTTGTCGTTGCGGTGGTCGAGGACTTTGTGGCTCGGGTCGCCGCGGCAGAGCAGACGATGCGGGGATGCGTGGTGGTCCGCTTCGCTTCGACCTGCGGCGCGACACTGCCACGGCCCACTGGCCCCTTGCGTTTATTGTTAGTTCCACTACGATACTTTACTCATAGTATAAAAACCATTTAAATCATGGATATCGAATGGTTCATATCTATTTATATTATCATCCTACTAATTAGTGATAATGAAAACATTTGTAAAAAAATACAAAGGAGTATAATCGTCATTTAGTACTAACTAAACTTTTTTGACTTTCTCGATGGAATATGAATGATGTCAGTGTAATGCATAATCACATATCGATCTAACCGAAAAAACATAAATAACGAAGTTATCTTTATTCACTGTATTAGTAAATTACTGATTTAACGGTTTAGATCATTTCTATTGATAGTATGATACTATCAATAAAGGTATCGGATTTATTTTACGTCTCTCGTATCTTGCTCCTAATTGAGTTGAGTCGATTTACAGAAACCGTTTGTTTTTGAAGATCGCTTTATAAATTATCGAAAGAGTCGATTTATACCGATTTTTAAAGATGGAAGAGACGTATAAGTTATACGGTTATACCTGTTTTATGGTTGAGGGAACGATTCAATCCGGAGCAAAGGAATAAACTTATTCCTTTTCACCAACGTGCGTCCCATTTTGTTTGGGCCGGAAAGGTACTATGGGCTAAGTTGGCCCATATAGATTGGGCCGGAGCGGTAGTGTAGCGTAGGTGAGAACCATATAAGTTGGGCCGAAACAGTAAAGTGGCAGATAAAGTCCAATGTACTTCCCTCAGCTATGATTAGCGTCCTACAATCGTAACTGGTTATGGAGCCATGCTTAACTATTAAACCTGGGCTAACTGACCTTTTGCAATTATTTTAAGAGCGATTTTGACTGATATAATGTCTACGTGTCACGTTGATCTGATCTTTGTCCTCTTACATGACATTACGGATAGCTCGCAATGTTACCGCGCCATTTCGTTTTCGCCTACTCGAATCAGTCATACATAGGAGTAACTACTACTACTAGTGAGCTATCTCCAATTCTCCATGAATACACTTGAATGCATCCGTAAATGCATGCCGTTTCCTTTCGCCCGTGGAAACAAGCAGGCAGTGAGGCAGGCAATTCATTTTCTGAATTCCGAGACATGCACAAGTGCAGACTGAACACTGAAGAGAGGGACCCATCTAGTACTACTGCATGCATCTGCATTTCCCCCCTGCAATTTACCTTTGCAAACGAGTGGCATTCATTGTACGAGGCCCTACACTTGGCGGTACGCCAGTACAGCTGCATTCCCTCAACTGTAAAGCCACTGAGATTGCAACTGTTTGCTTTCATAGAAAAGAATTTGTAGCTGTATTTCTAACCGCTCTAATAACTCAAAGCAAAAATAATTTATGAGTAAAACTTTTATATTTGATTTTTAGAAATTTAAAAACCAATATTAAACCTTAAAATCAAATCTGAAATTAGGTTTTAAAATTAAAACTCTGTATGGCTGATAAGCCAGCAAATAAACAATGGAGCTTGAAAAGTAGCCGATGAATCAGATAGGAAAAAAGAGCTGCTTTACACCATACCAGTATAAATGTGTATAATTGCAGGCTCATCACAGTGGGCATTGTGCAGTAAAGATCCAAACCGAAAGAGGAAACGGTTGGGGCGTCTTTCTGAACCAGCAACAACTGGTTGCAAAATTCAGAGAAAATGGCCGTGTATATCTTCAGGATCTTGACCTGTTAGGTGACAATGTGGCCAAAGGCCACTGCAATGCAATTAACCTCTAGTGGCCAGAAATTGATTGTTAGGTCATGCAAGGGGGTCCAAACCCTACGATATTAGGGTGACTGTTTCATGAAAGCTGAAGAGGATTCGATCGATTTTAGAGAGGTCACATGGGGGAGAACTGTTTTCTCCCTCTCTTTTCCCCCCCTTTTTTTACCTCCCCTTTTCTTTTTCTAGCAATAGTGTTGCTTTTGTTTTTCTCCCAATTGTTTTTTGACATGACAAGACCTTTTTTCTTTCTGTTTGTTCAACAACCACTTATGATTGTTTGGAAATTTCGATTTGTTTTTTGTTGTTAATTGCTTACTAGATATGTGCATTTTTTTTCTTACACTTCCACATCTCAATGGAAAATGAGTATGCAGTTGGCTCCACCAAAAAGACATGTTTATTTGACAATAGTGAGGGGGATAGGTAGAGTCAAAAGGCATATACTATCCTTTTTATACTTTTTAGTATTACGCCGTCGCCGAATTTCTAACTTGTTTGAAGAGCTGTACAATTTCCCGAATTTAAATACCTCCAATTTGGACTTCTCATACTGAAACTAGTCCGGTTTCTAAAAATTCTATGCATAATTGTACTGTCCATCCATATAAAAGATTTTCTTTGGTACCTTATTCTGCCTAACAGGCTAAAGTGTTTCGCACACTGGATTTTTTTTTTCTTCTCCATTGGATAGATGCATCCAGAAATGAAAATTCTTCTCTGAATTTTTGGCACATTTCAGGATAAGCTTCATCGACAAAGCTCGAGTAGAATAGTGTCACGCTGAAAAAGTCAGGGGCAAGTGGATATGCATAAAACTAATAAATGGTCGTATCCATCAGACAATTTGGAGGCTTGCGATTAACAAATCATTTTTATCAATACACCTGTTTATACGCTGCGTCAGGAGCAAAGCAGGACGCATGTTCCCTGACCGACGTGTCCCTGTTTTTTTCCTGCTTCTCCATCTGTTTGTGTTTCCTCATGCTGTTAATTAAGTATGCAGAAAAGAAAAGAAAATAAGTGCAGGCAAAATCTGTAATTCAGAATTATTGGAGGGTCTGAATTCTGAATGTGATCATATGCTTTTGCACTTTTGTTTTGAACTGTTTTAATATGGTTTGCATGTCCCTGAGTTGGACTTCCATTTTACTATTTGAACTTCATTATCAGATGTAATGTTTCAGACATTGTGGAAAAGTTTGCTTTCAAGAGCAGAGTGGTAAACATGAATATATAGGTTTGAATATATCCAGTTTTTGTCAGACATAACTGTTTTCGTTATGCTTTTTGGGCCAAGAAATGATAAGTATATTCTTGATGATTCCATTTTATTTACATTTGTATAAACCATTTCTTGGAGATAATACTGTATAAAATTGAACAAATATTCAAGAGCTACTGGCATGCAAACTGTGAAAATCCAAAACAGTGTACACATCACTTTTGTAGTTTCTTTGGGTTTATTCTCAAATTATTCTAAGTGGAGAGAGCTATCAAACTTGGTCTTAACCACCATTTTTCTTGAACCCATCGATGGATTTCAAACCAAAGATTGGTCAAATGGCCTTATTTCCGTAGTCGACGTACGACATCACAAGTTACAAGTACAAGCATGCCAGATTATTAACAAGATAATACAAAAAGCACATGCTAATGACCGAAAATTAAGGAGGAAACAAGCAGGAGAAAGAAGAGGATTCTGCTGACTGCACATGGTTTACAAGTTAGATAAAGAAAAATTAATTGTCTGCGAAGATTACTTTATTCGATTAGTTAGCTAGCTTAGCCTTGCCATTCACTCAATCTCTGCTACTGACACTAACTTTTACAGTTCAAAATGTCCAAACAATTGAAAATTAACGTAGCACACCGAGGATAAAAAAATAATTATGATGGAAGAATCAAGAACGGTTAATTATGGAGAGCCGAAGTAAATTTCAGCAGAAGCATTCACTCTTTGCATTTGCAACCACGGACTGTACTTTGCCGTATGCAATTAATTTTGATATTTAGCGAAGCTTAACTAACCTCTTTGTGTTAGCATTGCATCTTTCAGAACCTCCCAACTTTGACCCATTGACCGTGACCTTCGCTTTGGTGATTGGACCACACATATTATTGGCTCTCATCAATGTATCAAGGACTATTCCGTTATATAAAGATTCACTCCTATAAACATTAATCATCAATAGGAACAGGAAATCAGGTATATTCCATTTGGAAAATCACATGATTTTAAGACTGGTTTCAAAAGAAACGTTTTTAAGTAAAGCTTTACAAGATTATAGCTTGAGAAGAATATAATCAGGAAAAAAATATATCACACCACGTGTCAACACTACCATAACATTTAGAAAGATGCTTAGCGCCATGGCTGGCTAGCCGCTGCTAAGCGTAAACCTCCGAAATAACGCCACCAAGAAGATAGCAACATTAAAAATACCGTCGTCTTTCACCAAAGGACTTGAACATGGTTAATGAGGAGGAGGGAGGGGTCTTACCAATGTCCTTAAAAAAGTTGCGACGCTCAAAAACATTGTCACGGCCGGCCTTGGAAATAGGTTTCTTGAAAATGGGCTATGTGCCTAATTACATAGGTCAGAGATGTTAACTATTTTTATAGTCTAGAAAATGCTCCTTGAAAATACTAAAATTATTAGTTGTATATAAATAGCATTTCATCCGTTATTGTAACCGTGTATAACAACTTCGTTGCTTATAAATCGGAAATGTAATGGACAAAAAAAGCTCCCTACCATCAATTTTCAAAGCGGAATATTCAGATTTTTTTGTGGCCAATCTGGTCAAACAAAAACGTGCTATTATCATGGGGGGTAATGCTTGCCAGTTGTTCATCTTGTTGGGGGTGGTGATTACTGGGACAATAGCTGTGGTTTAGGGCCAATGGGCACAGTGGCCACCAGTGGGAACCACAGTGAGAGAAAAATTAACAAAAAAAAGAGCATAGGCAAGTAAGGCCAAAAGCTGAGAAAGGGGATCTGAAAGCAAATATCACAAGTGCTGGGGTCAAATGAGGTAGACCCCCTGCAATCTGCATCCATGATCCATCTCCCTCTTCTTATCTGCTACAGCAATTATATATTTTTCTCCCCAAGGCAATTTCGGCGTGCTTTACTTACCAGCTGCCTGATTTTCTTCTCTTTCCTTGAAAAAAAAATCATCTTTATTTTGTTAATTAGGGAAAAGAAAGAGTGCATGTGAAGTCAGGAGTAGGAGAGGTGGGAAAAAATAGGGGAAAAGGAGATATATATTGATGAAGGATAGTTCAGATATAAGCAAGAATTTGTGAGAGCCAGTAGGTAACCAAAATCCCTGAACCTGTTCTTCTCATCTGTGTTCTACTGGAGTGAGTTTGTGACATGTTTTCCTGATCCTGAGCTTCATATTTTTTGGAGACAAGAGGAGTGTGAAAGTGTACTTCTTGTTTTTCATTTTGTGGAAATATTTTTTTCCTCTTCAGATATTTTTCTCTCTGCAACTGTTAGGTCTGAAACTGTGGCAATTTATTGCGTTTTGTCGCCTGCAAAATCCGGCGAAAAGAATGAGATCTGCAATTTCGGTGCTCCGTTCTGATAAATCCTGAGCCAAAAGCATAGTTGTTTTTTTTAACTCTCCCCTTTCTTGAGCTTTTCACCATTTCCCATCTCAAATTTCATCTTCTTCCTTCGGATAATTTTTCTTGTGTTTCCATTTCGTTTCCTTCTTCTACCTCGCGCTTTCTTTTGTAAAAAACTCTGGGTTTCTTGCGAGGAAGATCTCTCTCTCTCTTTCAGCTCTGAGCAGCTAGGGTTTTATGGGATTTTGCAGGTTCCCAAATCTCTAGCCCTAACCTCACGCGCTCGTGAGCTCTCATCGGTGGATAAAAATTCGCGGCTTGTTTAGAGTTTTAGTGGTCCAAGAAACGTGTTCTTGGCCATGGAGGTGAGGTCGGAGCAAGGGCTAATGGCGGGGAGGGATCTGTTCGGCATGCCGAAGAGCCCGCCGCCGGCGGCGGCGCCGCCGCCGCCGCAGAGCGTGCGCATGGCGTACACCTCGGACGGCACACCCGTGTTCGCCCCGGTGAGCGCCGCGGTCTCGGCGCCGCCGGGTTACCAGCCGGGTGGCGGCGCGGTCACCGCCGGTGGCAATGGCGCGGTGGCGCTGGCGGACTCCGGGGAGCCCGTGGCGAAGAAGAAGCGCGGGCGGCCGAGGAAGTACGGCCCCGACGGGTCCATGTCGCTGGGGTTGGTGGCCTCGCCGATGGCCGCAGCGTCGACGCCGGTGGCGCAGGGCGCTCCTGGGCCGTTCTCGCCGACGCAGCCGAAGCCGCCGGCGAGCTTCGCGTTGTCGGTGTTGTCGCCGGACGGAGCGAAGAAGCGTGGCCGGCCCAAGGGTTCTACCAACAAGCCGCGCATCGATGCCGTCGGTAAAATCTCATCTCCATTTAACATCTCCATGTTCTGTATAATGCCTTGTGCTCAAGTTAATAGTTTGCACTTTGCTATGCGTGATTAGGGTTTTGTTAACAATAATCAAGGGGGGAAATGACTTTTTTCGCTTGCGAATAATTGTTCTAAAAATCATTGAGAATATACTCGTTTTGAACAGAGCTCAATGTGGCTTGTTGGCTCTGCTAAAAGTTTAGATCCACTGCATAGTTTGAAGAATGAGTGAAGAATGTACTACTAGTTCATAGGCCCAAACTAAAATATTCTTTTGACAAGTTTATCTTCCATTGATTGAGTGATTCTTGTGTTTATGTCTAGTCGATGCAGTTTAATGTGGAGTTGTTTTTCTGTCAAATTATTGAGCATCTGCTTTATTCTATTCTAAAGTTGTCTTGTGTTGTGTGCATCTTTTTGACCTATTAATGTGAAATCGATGTGTGTTGACTTCATCTTTGTTGAAGTTTCTATCTCTCACATAATTAATCCTAATTTGGAGTTCTCTTGTAGGATCGGCAGGAGTTGGATTTACACCACACGTTATTACAGTTCTAGCTGGAGAGGTACAGTGTGCCATCTTACATTTGGTCTTTTGGTTGCTCCTGGAATGTGTTTCCAGATTTTTTTATTTGCATAAAAGTATTCAGATTTATTTTTCTGGACTCTGTTTGCATGCCCCTAAGTTACCTTTGGAGTTTCCAGTTTCACCTTGATGGTGGTGTTTCTGTTTTTCTCTCTCTGAAGTTGGGTTCTAAGGTTTTGGAAGCTCAAGCTTGTAATAATTTTGTGCTAAGGGTAGTGTCAATGATTGTTTTTAGTAGGAAATATACTGCAAATTTGCAATAAATTGATGTTAAGCATCACACTGTTAGAATGTGAGTGTAGGGTACTTTACACAAAATCCTGTATTGACTGTTTGCAATATTTATAGTTTTATCCTCCTCACATTTCTGGCCTTTGAATCTTATTCAATCTTCATAGTCTTAGATAACCTATATGAAATTACCATTTACCATTTACCTATGTCATTGGACACAAAGTCCTGTCTGAAAATTAACCTATATGAAATTACCATTTACCATTTACCTATGTAATTGGACACAAAGTCCTGTCTGAAAATCAAATCGATCTTATCTTGGTTATGTTTTGATGTGCTTCTTTAGAAATATTTTAGTTTGAACATAATTCAAGTTTTTTTGTATGGTTCCTTATGTTGCTGTTTTGCTCTGAGTGAATTCTTTCATTCTATGGATAACTTAGTGAATAGTGATGCTACAGTGCCATTTCTTCTTGGTAAGTAAAATATGTTGACAAGGTTTATACAGAACTAATGAGAAAAAGAATCATGATCCCTTCTTTCAGGATGTGTCTGCAAAGATTATGTCGTTTGCTCAGCATGGAAATCGTGCGGTTTGTGTTCTTTCAGCAAACGGTGCCATATCAAATGTAACACTTCGCCAAACTGCTACTTCAGGTGGAACAGTAACATATGAGGTTTGTACTATTAACCAGTAGAAGTTAACATGGTATAAAAGCAACCCTCTCTGCAAACAGATACCACAAGCTGGTGCTATCACCATTCACGTGATTTTAGATGAGAAATTATGCACAAGGTGCATAAATTTACAGCCAAATTGCTGATGTACTGTTTATAAGCAATGTACAATATGCCGATCGCAAATGTTGATAGTGATACCTCCTTGATTTCTCTCCACAGGGCCGATTCGAGATACTATCTCTGTCCGGGTCTTTCCTTCTAACCGACCATGGAGGACAGCGTAGTCGAACTGGGGGACTCAGTGTTTCACTGGCTGGTCCTGATGGTCGTCTCTTGGGAGGCGGTGTTGCCGGACTTCTCATAGCAGCTACTCCAGTCCAGGTATGGTTTTCTCCCCTGCAATGGTCCCCAACCTCATTTTATTGGATTCTGTATGTATACCTCTATACAACATCTGCTTGAAATGCTTGAAATCAGCTGCATTTTCCCCATCTTCTCTCAGTTATCAAAAATGATTTTTTTTCCTGAACTAGATTCACTGTCCTGTAAGTAGTTTGACATCACTGCTGCTTTTACCTGAGATAAGAAAAAGCCGACAATGATATGACATGCTCTAACCATGATTTGCTCCTGTACTCTTGCTTAACTGAATTTTGTTTCACTAGAGAAATATTCTGATTCAGTATTACTTAACTGCAGATTGTGGTTGGAAGCTTCAATTCTGAAGGGAAAAAGGAGCCAAAGCAGCATGCTCATTCAGAACCCGCATCGGCGCCATCGAAAGCCACGCCAACCGCTGGGATGGGACCCAACAGCCCACCTTCAAGAGGCACATTGAGTGAATCCTCAGGTGGAGCTGGAAGCCCATTGCATCCAGGCATTGCTCCTCCCAGCAGCAACAGCCAGCCGCCATTCTTGTCTAGCATGCCATGGAAATGAAATGAGACCTTTCATCCTTCAACAAACCTGGACTCTGAATCTCTGATAGACTGTTGATGAACTGCATCCTCTGCAAGAAAGTAGTAGCAACCGTTGCCACACGTTCTCTAACTAGCTCCTATGATGTAGTGTAAATCTGAAGTTTTAATTAGGGGAGGATTTGTAGCTGGTAAGTGTAGCTGTTGTGTAGGTTTCACCCTGGATTTATTATGTATTAGTAGGTAGTGGTATCTTGAGAGACATGATCATATGTTATCCTAATATCCTACGCAATGTTATCAAAAATTATTGTTGTTATTATGACTTCTAGTTGCGTCGAATTTTCTCTTGGGTTCATCATACATTTCAATGGATGAAAAAGAAGAATAGAAAAAGGCTTGCCTAGAATGAATTGCACAATTAGCAAGAGGCAGCTGCATCGAGATTATCATGTAGAAGTCGCTTCTGAATGGCATCAATCGTTAGTAACATTTACCTATCGACGGTATATTTCGGTTTCATCAAAGCACATAGCTCAATGATCTAATTTGTTATTTGTGCAATCAATGCAATGCCCGGACCGGAAGCATCTCAAGAATCTCATCAACTAGCAAACTGAACTTGTGCTTGAATTCAAAAAAAGGGTTAATTAATCCGGATCAGTACATCAATTAGGTAATGCTCGAGCAAAAACATTTTCTTAAAATATACAACTACAAGAGAATTGTTTACCGCGCGGTCTCGAAATTAATAAACAAAAAAACATTGCTTGCCGTTGCGTAGAACAGTACAACTTCAGTTAGTACAAGCATGCTGTTGAGTGTGAAGTCAGTGTTGACTCTCAACTCTCAAGAAAGCTTGGTTGCGATATCCTGAATATATTCTAGATATCACTTGAATTTGATGCTGCATCCGTTCTTCCATGGGGATAATTTTCAGATTTTTCAAGTAAACGACGGCTTTCTTTCCATCCATGTTACACAGCATGATCTGTGGAGTGTGCAGATGCTAATGTTCTTTTCTCAAGAAAATCCGGTTGACAACATCCAGCGGCAGCGCGTAGGCAGGATCCATGGGTTTCACTCCAGGGTACTCCATCAGTGAAAGCCCTGCTTGCAAAAAGGGGCCAACTGAATCAGCAAAAGGACTATAGTTTCAATTTATTCACATACTATAATATATCCCTATGATAAGAACTGCGGTTAGAAATATAAACACCTGCAACTCCAAAGTATGTGTGGTAGATATCCACCGCATTATCTGGTCTATCCGAAATTCCACCATTTTCCTTGTCCTGCCAATGAACAAAAATTTATTATATTAAATAAATGTAAATGGAAAGGCTGGGAACTGGAGACAGATATTTTTATTTGATTAATGGTCACATGGTTACACAAATATCAGATGCGAAATTTCAAGCAGTTACCTGGCAATTTAGTATGAACTTTGCAAGTTTGTCCTTGTCAATCCAGTGCACTCTATCAATCATTATCAAGCTTGAGAGCACCCACCAGGAGTAGCACACCTAGAGGTAGCAGTTCAGTCAAATCTATAGTGCCATGATATAATGAGGAATAAAGACAGGCACACTCTGAAAAATGGGCAGTCAATCTCACATCGGCAAGTTTCTCAGGCCGTCCATTTAGCCCTCCCTCTTTGCACTGGCGCTCACAAAGCCACCATCCAAGGAGATCTCTATCAATGTGATGCAACGAGCCAGTGATTGCGAGAGCACCAACACAACAAAATACTGCATGAAAATATATCCATGACGTTCAGGTTTCTGACAATGAAGTGATAGCATTCATAAAATAAAATGGGTTTAGGACAACCTTGTCAGGAAATGCAAATTTCAGGCCATTATAGTAACAGCTAAATTTAAGACAATGTTATGGCATTTCAATTGAAATTTCACAAAAAATATAGGATTAGAAAGTCGAAGGTTACAACAGTAAACTTCATATTTTTTCTGAACGAAATGCTTGTAGTAATATACAGTTATGATAACTTAATTTTAGTGCTTAGCTGAAACCCAGATAGATTTCACAGACCGTGCGTTCCAGAGTTAGCAATTCCATTCTTCTTGTTTTTTGACAATATTGGTGGGAATATAGATGGGCTTTCATGATATTATTATATAATCATCCTAAAGCATTAATTAACTTATAGTTCTACTCAGGTACCATAAAACAGGATATAGCAAACAAGAAAAGACATACTCTGCCCAGCGTGAGATTCGCCTCCTGGCATAGCTCCGAATCCACCATCCAAGTTCTTACAGCTTACAATATAATCTACAGCTTTTTGCACATTAATTTTGTGCAGACGATGCAGCAAAGAAAGGGTGCATATTGCAATATATGAGAATCTACAAATAACAGGTTAGGCTTGCATTAGTAGATTATACAGAAGTTTCGTTCAAAGTTCAGAGCACAAACATGGGATATCAAAAGGATTTTACCTAGTATCAACTTCACCCCAAATATCACCAGAAAATGATCCGTCCTCATTTTGAAGTCCAGCAATGTCTAACATAATTTAGATAGGACAAAAAAGGGAACCAGATCTCAAGCTGAGGATGCACTAGTCCAATTTACATAACAAGCTACAGGACTGTTAACTTGTAATCCTCAATTTCATATTGGATAACGTGCCATAATTGATTGTGTATGGTAAGAGAAGTTGATGGATGAATAAAATCTCTCAGACAGAGGGAACTAAGCTATACAATGTATTTTACTTTGAAGTATAGCTGGTACTCTCAGAAAGTCTGACAGTAAGCTGATTTCAGAAACAACAGGGGTAGTAGGTGAAACAGAGTTTTTTGTGAGATGTAAAAAAACGATTGATATATTAGTGATAGATTTATAGGAAAAAACATGATGCAATGACATATTTTTTCACTCACATCATGATATCTTTTGACCTCCCCCCATTCTGTTTTTGATTTCGGATCACTGTCTAATGGATCTTGGCTCAGGTAATGAAGCAAATTTACACACTCCAATTTTACTGTGCCATAATCACTTATTATCCTCTAAGTAGGGAGTATATTCACAAATATTGCAGCAAATTAGAAGTAGTGGCAGACTGGAAGTCAACAAATTTGCTAGCTGAGGATCAAGAGAACTAGAGGACAAAAAAAAAAAATCTCGTGACCTTAGCGTAGACTTCTCTTAAGCAAAATCAACTGACACTGAATTATAGATGAATATTCCCTTTATTAAGAAAAATGAATGCATAACATCCTTAAGCTTCACCTTTCACACTATCCAAACTTGCGCATGTCGTGCTATGCAAACTTGCACATTCATGCAAAACAGTCAGCTTCAAAGTAGAGTTGCAGGATCGACTAAATTCATTTGGACAATGATAATCTAATTATTGTATAAGCATAAGCCTCACTCAAGATCTAGTAGCGAAGGATACAATCAGCAACCTTATCGACATCAAGAGCATCAAGCCGATCAAAGAGGCACAGAACCTGCACGGCGCTGAGCGTGTAGAGGACATGCGCGTCGTGCCCAACGTTTCCCCCGAATCCACCTGCAACACCCAAATCCAAAGAACAACGCACAGATCAAGTCAAGAGCACATCTCCCTCGAGGATCCAAAGACCCAACAAACAACAGCAGCCGCAGCCGCAGCCGCCAAGAATTCCCCCTTCTCGCGGTACCAGATTCCGGGTGGTAGCAGGACATGATCCACTCGATGACCTCGTCGGCTTCCACGGCGTGGAGCTTGTGGAGGAGGTCGAGCGTGGTGAGGCCCCAGTATGCGCCGTTGAGCCTGATGTGCTCCATCATCAGCGACTCGAACGAGTCCTTCTTCTGCATCAAAGCAGCAGCAGCGAAGAGCATCCAATCAGAATCAGCCGATGCATCGAGCAGCTCGCATCCGAGCGAGAGGCGGGCGAGGCGGCCTACCTTCTCCACGGTGACGATGTAGCGGACGTGCTTGTCCGCCGCCAGCTCCCCTCCATCCCCCATGGCTGCGCCGGCTGGACCAGAAGCTTCGGGCGCCCTGTGCTGAGATCCGAGGCAGACGAGGGCAGCGGCGGCGGCGGCCGGCGTGGGAGTGAACCGGCGACGGCGAGGAGAGCGGTGTCGCGAACAACGGCGACGACCGGTTGGGCCGCGGAAAAGTAAGCGAAAGGGTGGATAAGATGGGCCGTAAATGGGCCTCAACTTTTACGTGCTATCTGCGCCTGAGGCCCATCTGCTTGATACGGAGAGGCCTTGTTTGGAACATGAGAATTTTTTTCCCAAATAGTAGAAAATCATTTTTTTCTCATAGTTCAATAAACTCTATGCAAAATTAGTCAGATCATCATTCTAACTTTCTTCCTCTTCCGTGTTTTAATTAATGATGTTGTTGACTTTAGGGTATACGTTTGATCATCCGTATTATTAAAAAGTTTATATAATTAACATTCATTTTGTTGTGATTTGTTTTATCATTAAAAACAATTTAAACATGACTATATTTTTTATATTTGTGCAAAATTTTTAACAATGTAAACAATCAAACTTATGTCTAAAAGTCAATAACATCCTACGTTAAAAATAATCGGAGGGAGTAGATGACTAAAATTTGGTGCATTAAGTCTCATGTGTTTTTCAGGTTCTTAACAACAAATCAAATCAAGCATTTGTTTGCCTTTTTTTTCAGATGAAGCATTTTGTTTCCCTTGATGCCACAAACTTAACAAATCTTTTTGCCTGCAGAACATTTTACATCTGCATGCCTCACCATTTCACCTCCCCAAACCAAAGGAGAAAAAAAAGCTAGCAAACTGCGAGATCATGTACACCAATGGAAGAAGAAGTGGAGATCACCACATATCTAAGGTAAAACTACGCAGCATTATCCCAGCAGTCATGCAAGGTCGATCTCGCCGGCCGGCCGGCCGGCGGCGGCGGCTAGGATATCACTAGTTCAGAAGAAGGTGTGGTAGTAGTTGTTGGCCGCCATGAGGGTGCCGGCGGCGTAGGCGCTGAGGAGCTCGTTCCTCGGCGACCATGGCTCCGCCCTGAGCCCCACCCTCCTGAGCGCCTTGAGGATCTTGCTCCGGTTCGCGTACCCTGTCACCACCACCTTCTGCAGGCTCCCCTCCACCTCCACCCTCTCCACCCCTGCACACATTGTTCAGACATTCTTCAGAGTTCAGACATTGTTCAGACATTTCCATCATTGCAGCCACAGGCAATGATCGAGCTAGGTTAAGACCAGGGAGAAAGAAAGGAAGGAGATCATTCATGTTCATTCATTCATTCATTCATTCATTCATGGCTTTCGGAAAGAAAGAAAGGAAGAAAGGAGGACGAGATCTGCGACATGGCTACAGCGAAATGCAGAGACAAAGATGAGGTTTTTGTGGGGGCTAGCTTAGCTAGGCTGCTAGCTGCATCTGGCTGCTGGTCTTTAGTTTTTTTTTTCTCTTCTGGTTTTTTACCTTTCACTTTGGACAGGCATTTCCGTACCCTCTTCTCATGCAGTGCCACCATCTCCACTTTCAGCTCGGTGCTCTGCATGCCAAAAACTGATCATCAGTAACTAAGTTTGCATCACATCCATTGATCATGCAAGAGGTAGTATTATCCATGTAATAATTCATTCTTTTTTTTCCATGTAGGAGATACTATTGAAACAGATCAGAGAAGTTGTAGTTGTATTTTTTTTTTTCATGTGTGTACTATGTATTAATTGTTACTGTAAGATGGGGTAGGATAGATATAGTAAAAGATTATATATGGTTCTGATCATCTGGGTGCAATGTACAGTTCTACATGCTGCTATACTACTTTTCTGTCTGCAATGTTTCTGATTTCTGCAATGTACAGTACAAGGACAGATGATGATTAAAAGGTACATGCAGATGCACACATTCCATATCATTTCATCATGCAGATCGACAAGCAGAAGCTCACTATGATGACATGCATCATTCTCAAGAGAGACAACAACCTTGCCTAGCTAGCTAGCTATGAACCTGACTGAATTATCAACTAAACATGAAACACACTCAAACAAACAACACACATTCAGATCATGCATGGATTGATTTTCAACAAGCAAAACCTTACCTCCATGGATGAACAGTCGATCTTACACAGTTAATGTTGGATCCTCGATAGGCGCGACGGTGCGGAAGAAGAAGAAGATCGAAGAGGGAGAATGATGAGGACGGCGCAGGGCTCTTATAGCAGAAGAGAGAGACCCACAAGAAGAAGAAGAAGCTAATTGATAAGGCGTGGCAACAAAGGCACAAAAGAGGCACCGGCAGGATGTGATGAATGGGAAAGGTAAAAGACGGTGTTTCAAGAGATTCCTGGTGCTTGTAGCTAATCTAAGGCCTACCTATGAAATGGTGGCGATCTCTCTCTCTCTCTCTCTCTACTTTCCCAAAGGTGATCTAGGTCTACATGGAGATGAGTGAACCCTAGAGTAGTTTACTTCTTCTTCTTCGTCCTCAAGCTCACTTCTCAATGGCGAATGCATGGCTCATGGCACGCAATGAGAGGTTGATTTCAGAGACTTGATCGACTGCATGCAGGAGACCGACATGCCACACATGCATCTCTCTTTCTTCAGAGTTTCAGTGTCATATATGCTGCAAGAATACTTCAGTCTTCAGACAAAGGTGCTGAGCTACTGCTGCGATTGGTCGTAGAGGATCCTGCATTGTCCATGGTGACATGGACGTACGCCATTGACGAGTCCAAGCTTGCTTTTGGAGGTGTACTGCTAGTCTCCTACTACTACTCTGAGTCTCTGACTGGTGGGGCCGGGTAGGAGCTGTGTGAGGAGGCAAGGAATACAGTTTGGAATGTCTGGAGATCTGCAGGACCAAATGGTTACAAAAAGAGCAAAAGCGAAAAAGGTTAAAGACGACATGCATGAGGAGAAGAAAAGAGCATGGAGCTAAGACAGCAAATGGACCATGGTGCAAGTTTGGTATTCTTGCGTTGGCTTCACCACGTATCCATCCCACATTATTCTACATGTTTCTTTTCTTAGTTGATTCTAGAGAGAGCAAACAACTACTGATGGATTCTAACTGAATAATGTATGAAAACAAAGTCTTATGATGATTGTCACCTACAGTAATTACAAAAGAATTGTGTATATTTTGTTCTAATTAGGAGGTATGAGAGGTATAATGACATTTATTTGTAGTGTTAATCGTTAGACCCGATTAACAGTATGAACGAGTGAATGGTGTTACGATGATCTCTATTGGTAGCATGACACTATCAGCACATATCTCTATATACTATCTTGTAAAACCTCCAAGAGAGGACAAAGAGAAAACTCGATATTATTGATATATAAACTATCTTTCTATATTAATTTCTGGCATTATTAATCCCAAAATCCAGCTACAAACATTTACTCCAACTTAACCTCTTATCCTGGCAAAACTTGCTACTGCCCATGCATGCATCCACCACATGCAACAGATTGTACAAAACTTCGAGAAATCACGAATAAATCAACTGCTACCACCACCACGGCACCACCACACTATCACCTGAAGTCTAGCTCACTGATTAACCAAAGTCATCATTGACTAAACCCCTTCCTGATCTCTCCATCAAAGCAGGCGCAGCTACTGCGGCTCTAGCTTCCTGAAACGAGCGATGTCGGTGGCGGCGCCGGCGCCTCTGCAGCAGGTCTCCTCGTCGCAGTTGCCGGCAATCCTGCCGGACTTGAGGTAGCCGAGCTCGATGCAGGTGTTCCCCGGGATGACGTGGTAGCCGACGTCCTGCACCGGGCTGTGCTCGCTGCAGACGGCGAAGGTGGCGTCGTCGAGGGTGCCGTCGCGGTAGACGATGAGGCCGTCGTCCTCGACGCCGTAGTTGCGCATCACCCGGAACACCTTGTCGAACATCCTGTCCTGCGCCGTCGTCACCGGCATGCACCTGATCATGATGATCAAAAGAGGAACAAGAACGAAGGAAGGATCAAGAAATCAATTAAATGAAGGGATTCATCAATATCAAATCATTTCTTATCTCAAAAGACGAATCATAAATCGTGTCAAAAGTTCACTGAATTGGTTTTCAAAGATTTGATCTAACGATTACAGACATAATTAAGGGGCGAAAACGGTACGAAAATTTTTTGATCGTACCGATTCCATTTTCACAAAACTTATTTAAGAATGATATCTTTACCGATGGTTACTGTTTCTAAAATTTAGTTTTTCTAATTTCTATTAACAATCCCATTAAAATTGACACTAAATAAATAAATTAATAAATATAAAAATTTTTATTGTTTCTATAAAAATAATAAAAAAATGATATCGTTTCCGATCATTTTCATCCGGACAATCAGTTGCAGATTATGATTGGCCCGTAAGTTTTGGCTAGTCAGTATTTGGGCTGGCCTTTTTATCGTTGAAGGGGCTGGGCCTCTCAATAAAAAGCCCAACTACCTCACCACAACAAAATGCCTTCTTTACGTTTTTTTTCCAAATATTTTTTGCAAGTGAAGATTTTTGGAACGATTTTTTACCAGCTGTACTTGTACTTGGTCATGATATATCTCCCTTTCGCATGACGAACAGAAATTTATCACTACTTTTAAATAACGCAAGGCACCGAAAAGGCTACAAGGCTTTAACCAAAGCATGACTTAGCTGCGTTTTTTCCCACCATTCTCAACTCATATCATTCGTTTTTCACGTATATGTTTTTTAAACTACTAAATGATATGTTTTTTACAAAATTTTCTATAGAAAAGTTGTTTTAAAAAATCATATTAATTTATTTTTTTAAAAAAATAAATTAATATGATTTTTTAAAACAACTTTTCTATAGAATTAAATTAATATTTAATTAATCATACGTTAATGAATCGTTTTGTTTTATGTGCTAAAGAGATTAGTTACCGTCCACAACTAACTAACGAACTTAGCCTTAACGTTTCCTTCATCTAAAACACGAGTTAGCTTCTCAGCCTTTTATGCGGCAGTATCTATCATTCTCTCCTGGATAATTAATTGTCCACACTAGCGAGATTAATAGCAGGATCAGCTTCGATGTGACAAACCAAAGCCGCCATCAAAATCACAAAAATCACACGCTAATAATGGCCAAAGTTCAAGAAAGCGATCACGCAGTATACGCCGGTCGATTTCTAGCGAAACCGCACCAAAAAGCGTCAGAGACACACCTAACATGAGATTAGCGTTCACCAAATCACCCTTTCCCATCCTAAGATCATCTCACTAATCACACGCTAAACATTCCATCCGATTAATTACAGCGGAAAATTCTCAACGGGGAAAATTTCATCAAAAAGGTTCATATAATATTAGTTTTTTTTATCTGAGGAGTTGAATTGGATGGGATTGAGATGACAATGTCTGCGTAGACGATGCTACAAGCGTGCAACAGCAACAGGCTAAAAGTTGGTAGAAGAAACAAGAAACCAACAAAAAAAGAGGAGAAGAATCCGGCCATGGCGGGGGAGGTGGGGGGGAGCGGACGCCGAACGTACTGACCTGACGTGGAAGAGGTTGGCCACGCGGAGGGCGCCGAGGTAGAACTCGACGGCGCCGAGGAAGGCTTGGTACGTGCGGAGGTGGAGCGCGTCGACGCGCGGGCACGGCAGCCGCGGCCGCGGGCCGAGCCACCCGGCCGCCGCCGCATTGCCGCGCCGCCGCCCGGCCGCCGCGACCCCGACGAACGCGTACTCCCGCCACGCCACCGGCTGCCCCGCGGCTGCGGCTGCCGTGCCGGCGGCCTGCGGCGGCGGCGGCGGCGGCAGCGCGACGAACCCGGCGGCGGCGAGGATGGGCTCGAGCTCGCCGTGGGTGAGGATTGGGCGGAACGTGGCCGAGTCCCACAGGGACAGCTTCTTGGCAGCCTCCTGCATCGTCAGCCTCATGTCCCGTGGCCCCCTTCCTCCTCCGGCGCCGGCGCCGCCCGTCGCCGCCATGGGGGGGTTTTTCTTGGGGTTTATCTCGGTGGATGGACGAGTCACCCACCCTCGCGTTTTATTTATGTTCGCGATGAAGACTTTCCCGGAGATTGTTTTGAATCATGAAAACGAGAAGATTTTGGAAAAAAATTAGGAGAGGGAGCAGCGAAAGGTGGGCGCCGTGAGAGATGAGAGAGAGAGAGAGAGAGAGATGCATTGGGATTCTCTCTGCTCGGCAAATATTTTTGGAGGGCTCAGGGCCGTGATAAACGCTCTCTGCACCCAGAAATTGGAAGATGAGGTTTTGCGATGGTGGCACTGATATGTGGGGCTAAGACTTTTTTTTTCGACGCAATGGTTGTATACAGGTAGTCAAGTTTGAAATGTGAATTCTCGCGTAATGGTGTATGATAGTAGTCGAGTTCAAGACGTGAATTCAATGAGCTATATACTTTACGCCGACATGCTAAAACGGATAAAGTTTCCTTGTCAGAATATAGAATTTCAATACACATTGTCTAGCCGTCATAAGTAGTAATCGTTTAGTCTTGCGTATAAAATAAGGCGTGAGAAGTAGTCACTTTGCGTGGTCACATTGAATTAGAATAATGCAATTCAATATGCCGTACACTGCTGTCTTACATAGCAAACAGTGCGTATCTAGTTAATTATATAGTCAATATACGATGTTCGACTATAACGGAAAAAAGCTGTCACACAATGGAACAAACCCTATATGAACTGAATATTTAATAAAATATATCTTTTGCATGCATTTGTTGATATGAAATGTCATCGTTATACATAAAAGCAAGAATACAACAAATATTGGGTGGAAACATAAATTTAATAAATTTATGCTAGTGCCTTCTTGTGAATAAAAATAGATATTGCCATATGAAGTAGTGATCTGTAAGCCACCAAGATAAGGATACCATGTTAGCAAACGTGTGGAATTCATGTGTATTCAAATTTCCATGACTCCAATTTGATCTCCTATAATAATAATGATAACTGCCTCAAAGCAAATCTTTGTACATATCCTTAAAAATCTTCCATAATAATCACCTTAATAACATACTCCTATCCACAATCTTCCATAATAAATCACCTTTAAAACAAAACCATGTACATATCCCAAAACCTCCTATCTTGGCCACAAATTCTTTAAAATCATCTTTTTATGATATGCCCCACCTATCAGTGAAATAGACTCGGAAAACTCGACGAAGCTCGCGTGGCCGTAGCCATGGTGTCAACGCAAGAGCGGCCATTCGGTGGCGTGGGGGCGGAAGGCAGAGCGAAGCAATCTATCAACCAACTCCGACGCCGAGGAGGCAGCCGCTGACGCGCGCGCGCACTGTAGCAGCGGTGGCGGCTCGCGCTGAAGTTGTGGCCGTGCGCATGGCGTGCGTGGCGGCGCGGCGGCCAGGCAGGCAGCCGAGCAACGGCACCGGTATCGAGCTCTTTTGGTTGGGATGTTTTGGGTTTGCAGGTTATCGTGTCGAGAACTCGAGATAGTATAAGGTGTTCACGTTTACGCTTCGATGTTTGAATTTAATCCCAGAATTTTTCACTTGAATTTCGCACGAAAAATATTGGCGTGACTCAGCACCGCAGTTTAACTAACTGGGAAAAAAAAGAAAGCAACAGTACGACTTGCACCAATCTTACAAAAGAAAAAAAGAAAAAAAAGAAAAACAAAGAGTAATTTTACTTTGGATCACTTTTTATTATCGGTTTTTCAATTTGGATCATCCTTCAAACAATCATACTAACCATTGGTTAAGAAAAGAATCCAAGTGATCCAAAATAAAACAAATATAAGATCACTTATCCAAAGTACAAACATTGGTTAAAATGATGATCCAAAATGAAAAACATCAATAATGACAAGGTGGCTTAAAGTGCATTTCACTGCTCCTTTCATCCTACACGACACCTTTATTTTTTAAAAAATTAAACTCGATAACTTTTAATTAATAAATTACATGTAAATATTATTAAATATTATGTATGTTATATTATTAGATTTATATTTTTAAATACTTTCGTATGATATTAATTTTATAGTTATTATTGATACAATATAAAATAAATTAATAAATGATCATATAAAAAATATATCTTATAATTTGAGAGAGAAAATACTAAAAAAACAATTGATTCTCGGGCCCGTTTGCCATCAGCGCCACGAGCTGCAAAGCCCTCCCCTCCGCCGCCGCCACCGCCACATCTCACCTGCTCACCATGGCGAGCAAGAAGAGCTCGACGCGGGCGTCTCCCATGGCCGCCGCCAGCCTTCTCCTCAGTCTCCTTCTCATCTTCCCCGTGTCAGCCGTCTCGTCGGATGCGGAGGAGGTGATCTCCCGGTTCCGGGAGTACCTCCGCATCGACACGGCGCAGCCGGCGCCGGACTACGCCGCGGCGGTGGCGTTCCTCAGGGAACAGGCGGACGCCGCGGGGCTCGAGGCGCGCACGCTCGAGCTCGCCGCCGGCAAGCCCCTGCTGCTGCTCCGGTGGCCCGGGCGGCGGCCGTCGCTCCCTTCGTTGCTTCTCAACTCCCACACCGACGTCGTGCCGTCGGAGCCCCACAAGTGGGAGCACCCGCCCTTCTCCGCCGCCCTCGACGAGGCATCCGGTCGCATCTACGCGCGTGGCTCCCAGGCAAGACGGATTTTCTCATCTCCAAGATTGCGTAAAGCCTCTATGTTTGCTTGTTTGGTGAACTATAGTGATGATGATGTGGCTAGCATGTTCCTTGTAATCATTTGAGCTGTGGTAAACTGGTGACCTTCTTGGTTGCAAACATGCGATTTCAGTTTTTCCGTCATCAATAAGTTCGTTTGATACTTCGATGGCGTAGTTAAGTTAGGGTTATTTGGCTGGAATTATCCCCATACAGCAGTATCCTGCGAAAGACAGCAAACTATGCATCTGTAGGTGTGTGTTATTCTTGGCCTGTAATCAGCAAGAAGTGATTTTTTTTACCGGGGACTTCGCCCACATATGATTTTTGTTGCTCGAGTTTCTTATAGGTGCTGTAGTCATTAGTTTCAGTTCAAAGTCTTGATATCCATACTCCCTGTGTCCTAGTAATAGTAACCTTCAGTTAAGTGGAAGTGTGAAGGACACACACAACTTTGTGAACCTAGTTTACTAAAGATACAACCTTCATTAATACGGTGTCTGAAAGCCACTACTTTTGGTTGTATATGCATATCCCGGTGTGCTTTCCCAACATGCATTTTTCAGAAAATAAAGCATCTTAAAATTTAGCTGTTTTATCTTGTACTCCATTAGAAAATTTTGCTTCATTCAGTTGATCTGAATGATTGAACGGTTTGACGTGCATTATCCTATTAGGTAAAATTTGGAGCTTTTTTGCTGTGAAATTTCTCATACTAGCTCTTAGGCTATGCAGAAAGCTACAAACTTTGCATGGTTATTTTATCTAAGAAATCTTTTAATGTTTTTGGTGGTTCTTGCAGGACATGAAATGCGTGGGAATGCAGTACCTTGAAGCCATCCGCCATCTTCGTAGTGCAGGCTTTATCCCAGATCGGAATATCTATCTTACATTTGTTCCGGATGAAGAGATTGGTGGGCATGAGGGTATTGAGGCATTTGTTGCATCAAAGGAGTTCAAAGACATGAATGTAGGTTTGGTTCTCGATGAAGGGCTTGCATCACCTGGGGAGGAGTATCGCGTGTTCTATGGGGAGCGTAGTCCTTGGTGGCTTACTATTAAAGCTAAAGGAGCCCCAGGGCATGGTGCAAAGCTGTATGATGGTAGCGCAATGGAGAATTTGATGAAGAGTGTGGAAGCAATTAGGAGGTTCAGAACATCACAGTTTGACTTGGTCAAGTCCGGAGCAAAGGCTGAAGGGGATGTTGTATCAGTGAATTTTGCATACTTGAAGGCTGGCACACCGACGCCAACGGTTAGTTGTTGCATTTTTTCCTTCCACCACGCACGTGCTAAGTTTTAGTTTTACCTTTAGGAAGTGAATTGTAATCTGATAATTTACTATACACCATTAACAGTCCAAAACATTAATATCTTGAATAACTGACCTCTTCCTCACTTGCTGCTTGCTAGTGTGATGTATCCTATCATATTCTTGACTTCATTTTCCAGGTGGTATATTCCATAAATTTCTTATTTGGTATTTGACCAATTGTTTTCTTTGACTACTGATTGTATATTTTCTACTGTTGTTTGTATTGAATTTTTAAGTTGTTGTTATTAAGAATCTATTGTGTACTGCAAATTCTGTCTCACCTATAGACGAGAAATACAATTAAGGTATCATCCACATGCTAAAAAAAGAGTTCAATATGCTTGTCATTAGCTGCTCTTTTTTTTTTTTGCACCAGCATTAATTCAACTACCTTGTTTTGTTCCTAGTTGGTTGAGTCAGTATCAGTTCTATAAGGTGTTACTACTTTAAAAACAGAAATACAACTTTAGTTTGTACTCATGCTTGTGTTTTGAATGTTAAACTTTTATAACCAACCATTCTTGGTGTTGTAAAATTGTTCATTTCATTTTATGCTTTTATGTATGATTCATCCTTGGATCCATTATAATTATCAGCTCTTTACTTCTATACCTTTTGCACAAATTGAGAACAGTTCACCCTCCATAGCTTATGTTATGGGTTTTAGTGGTTGTAGTTGATTAATTTTTCTTGACTCTTCTTTTTCAGGGTTTTGTGATGAATCTACAACCATCTGAAGCAGAGATAGGTCTAGACATCCGACTCCCTCCTATTGTTCATACCGAGGCTCTAGAGAAGCGTCTTGCTGAAGAATGGGCACCTTCTTCACGCAACTTGACATTTGAGGTATGAAGTTCTTGGTAGGCCTAAGATTTGGAACTAATGCATATTTAAACATTGTATTATCAGAAAGTCTGTGATGTTTGTTACTTCTTGCTTGTTGCCATGGGGGAGTAAATGGGATATGCTACCTGAAATATAATTCACTTCACATTCTTTTTTGGGACTTAAAAGTCATATTTTAGCTTTACTTTTTATGGACTAGCAATTGGCAAAGGATTTAGGCAACACACATTTCAGAATAATTGAAAAAGAATAAGATCACTCATGCAGTTTTTGTTTCAATAAAATTCATTGGACCGTTGTTCTTTTGACCGTGTACTATTTTAATGTTTTTGGCTTGGGCATCTTTGGTCCAGTGAATTAAAGTTCCAGCATTGCATTATGGTGACAAACAATGGAGCCTCTAATCATGCAGTCTTTTTTTATTATTATTTTTGAATGATGCAATCTGCAAAATGTACGGCAAGCTCTTAATTGAGCGCATTTAGATAAGCCTTCAATCATATATATTCTGGATGTCTGTTTGACAGTTCAAACAAAAGACCTCTGTACTTGATAACTTTGGCAAGCCAGCCGTCACCCCTGCTGACAGCTCAAACGCATGGTGGGTTCTATTTGAAGAGGCTGTGAAGAAAGCTGGAGGCAAACTTGGTAAGCCGGAAATATTCCCGGCTTCTACTGATGCTCGCTACTTTCGGGAGCTTGGGTTACCAGCATTCGGTTTTTCTCCAATGGCAAACACACCAATATTGCTCCATGATCACAATGAGGTTAGAATCACTTATCTTAATTTGGATATCATTTGTTAACGAAATTCTTTATATGTTCTGGCCTTTACAATATCATATTTACAAACCTCCGCAACTGAAATCGAAACACACTTGCCATCACAAGAAGAAAATGTCTATACTGACATTTTGACTAACTTATTATCTTGCAGTTTCTGAGCAAAGATGAGTACCTCAAAGGGATCAGGATATACGAGTCTATCATCAGGACATTGGCCACTCTCAAAGAGAGCTATGTCAACGACGAATCCAGGGCAGAGTTATGAAGAAAATATTTAGGCAAAACCTGATCACCGTGGCGCAATTCCTCCAATCAGATGGAGCACAGAAGCATGTTTCGGCAAATCAATTTTCTTTCTGATCCGATGGTGGAATCGAAACTTCGAACACGATCATTGTAAATTTTCATTGTATCCTGTTTAGATTTTAGAATAAATTGATCCTGCATTGCAGTTCACCTATATGCTTTCCGCCACTTCTGGTGCTGCTTGATGCATCATTGGCTCACTGCTGTAAAAATAAGAAAAAGTAAACCCATGCAATGCATGATGTAATGCACTAATGCTGCGTCAGAATGCACTAGTTTATGTCTGGAGTTGCCGTTTCTCCTGTGGAATGTGTTGAAATTCGCATGGAACTCGCTGAAATGTGGTGAAACATAGTCCAAGCCTAACACGTTTTCAGAATTTTTGCTGAAAATTTGGACCTAGCTCTCTCTGACTGTGAGTGGTGACTGCGACAAAGCTCTGCTCATGAAAGTGGCAGCTGAAAATTTCCTGTCCATGCGCCGGTTGCTGGATGCAGAATTGCAGTCTTGCAGATACATGCCACTACGCAGCAACGGACAACAATAGTAGTACACATCACTCTATCAAATCAATAGCAGCATTTCTTCTCTTTGCAACTGAGATGCTGAACCACACCACTAGATTTCAGTGAAAGAGGAGTGCAAGAAAGAAAGAGCTAATCCGGTCAGAAAGAAGAAGAACAAAAATATAAATTAAAGAAGAAGGCAAGAAAAGGAGATGAGAAACATAAAGGACGAGACAAGAATGATTCTAATCCCTCGAGAGATGTCCTCTCGTGCATCTTTTTGTTCCAAGTTCAATACAAATAGTTGTGAAAAATTCTAACAAAATTTGACAAAGTAGAGTATAGTGACATCTACCAGTCCACCAAAATTCAAGTTCAAACTCGTCCTACACATTGAGAAAAAAAAGGATAAATTTTACGTGAACAATAAGCAACTATTCATATTTGAATTTATCTTTTTCTTAATATCTCGATGTGCGGATTTTCTTAATATCTCGATGTGCGGATTAAGTTTGAATCAAAAATTCGATATAGATACATATGTGTGTTGTATGAGTATCGTCAAATTCTGAAAAACCGTTTAAATGGTTTTAAACGAATGAGAGGACATTCTGGAGAGATCAAAATAGTTTTCCAGACAAGACACAAAACATGCAATGCAAATAGAGGCCATAGAAAAGGAAAGGCCCACTGGGCTGAGAGCACTCGAGAGTCTGAGACAGCCTCCCTCCCCTTCACCATCTCATCCACGCCAACGCCGAAACAGAGCAAGGCCAAGAAGCCCTAGCCATGGTCGGTGGAGGCCGCCGGCAACGGTGACCGGCGAGGCGGTGCCGGTGGTGGGGGGAGAGATGTCGGTGCGGATAAAGGCGGTGGTGGACAGGTTCGTGAAGGAGCTCAAGGAGGCGCTGGACGCGGACATCCAGGACCGCATCATGAAGGAGCGCGAGATGCAGAGCTACATCGAGGAGCGCGAGCGCGAGGTCGCCGAGCGGGAGGCCGCATGGAAGGCCGAGCTATCCCGCCGCGAGGTAACCAATCCCTAATCCCCCAATCCATGACTCGCTCAATTCTTTCTCCTTTTTGATTCCAGTATCCCCCCATATCACACTGTTCCTGAACAAGAAATGAAGTATCTTGATGCTGTTGCAAGCTCACTCTCTTTTTTTTTTCGATTGTGTTGTTGATTTAATTGTTCTTGTTAGTTCTTAAAATTCTGCCATGAAATGTGATTGAGATGAAGATGATAGTTGATACCGAAATTGGTGTTTCTCTGATGAATTGGTGTCATCATGTCAAAATTGTCATGTCAGTTCCTTGCTAGGTTGAACAAGTACATTGTAAGAGATTATACCTTACCTTGCACTGTAGTCACTAGGGCAGCAAAAGGAATAAAGCTGGCCTCCTTGAGTTACGTAGAGAATATAGACAACCACCCAAAAGCGAAAGGCGAAGATAAGGATGCAAGAAATGCCTAATATTTAAGGAGCACTGTTTCATCAAGTAGTCATCAAGTGAGCAGAAAAGAACGTATCATTGTAGTCTCCTTTGAGTTCATAAGTAGGAATGGCCATGCCTTTTTAGTTGTATGGTGTGGCTCATACCCAGAATTAGAATTGCTGTGACCTTTTTATTATGTAAAAAAATGACCTGATATTGATGTTTTCAGCAGAGAAAAAAACTGCTACATTGTCTTAGGAACTACACAGCTGTTTGATTGATGTGTTTTTTTGGGAGAAGATAGAATCTTCCGAGGAAACAAACGATTCTGGAATGCCAATACTAGCAGACTAATAGCGCATCTGGAAGAGAGTAACATGATTTGAAGGGGGTAGTTGTGGACTACAAACTGTCCTGGTTCTGTAAACATTTTCATAGCCCATGCACCCCTAACAGTTGTACAATAGAATTTGCATGTGAATCTGCACATAGTTTTGGTCATGACTCGCAGACTAACAAAGTTAATTATTCAACTAAAGATCTAGTCGAGTGCCTAGAGAGTGTCCATACATAATTGAGTGATCTGTTTTTCAGTCCTGATGTTTTGCTTTGGCTGCTGTTTTTTTTTTTGCACGGTGACACTATTGAATATGGCATTTCATACTTGGTCTTTTGCTGTTTTGCAGGCCGAAATTGCGCGACAAGAGGCAAGGCTGAAAATTGAAAGGGAGAACTTGGAGAAAGAAAAAAGTGTCCTCATGGGAACTGCTTCAAGCCAGGATAACCAAGACGGAGCCCTGGAAATCACAGTCAGTGGTGAGAAATACAGGTGCCTTCGCTTCTCCAAGGCAAAGAAGTGAGATATGGGCAACGGAAGTTGACAAGAATATTGTGGATGGTACATCAATAGTGCATTTTTGAGTCTTAGAGTGACTGAAACTTGGGTGGTTCATGAAATCCTGCAGTGTCCGAAATTGAGGAAATGCACTCCTCGCTTTTAAGGTGTATGGTTAGTTACCAGCCAGTGTAGTCACTGCAGCCATCTGATTCCTCTTAATCGAATCATTGAACATCAAAGATGATCTGAGCCTGCCATTTGTGCATATAGTAACATGGACCATGAGCAATTTTCAATTGTCATGAGCTTATATTAGGTCTAGCTTAAGCCACAAATGGCTTCATGGCAACTTCTTCAGTATCAGACACCTCTTCTGTCTTGACAATTTCTTTGTTAGCTATTGGGTTCAGAAAAGGAAGTCGTCGAAATTGTATAAATTCTGTGTTAGCTGTTTGGTTCAGAAGGTAAGTTTCCAAGATTTTACACTGATGAGGTTACTTCATAAGTTGAGTGTCAAAATGAGACCTAACTTCACCTCCTAGTGGCCAGTACTGCAGACATGTGTGATGAGTACCCACCTGAACCTGACAACGACCGTTACCCGAAAAGCCAGAGGTTGTCCTCCAGCAGATGTTCATTTAAGAGCGTGATGTGCTCTCCTCAACCATCTTCCCTGCCAATCCGTTCACCTGCAATTCTGCAGTATTAGTAGTACTCCGTAACTAAATTTCAACCTCTCCAAGATAGAAACATCAGGTAAAAAAAATGATGGAAGAACATAAGACAATTCCTCACTACTACGAAACTAGATGAGAGATTGAGAGGTACTACTTGTTTAATCCCAGTGTAAACTGGTCTGAATTTCCTTGCTACGAACCTGATACAGGGAGTACTACTTGTTGAACAGAGAACGACAGGGTTTATAATCCCGGTGAAAACCGATATGGATTTTGCGAGATCTGGACTTCCCCACACTCAGCTTTTCAATCAAGTTAAAAAAAAACAAAGTGAATTTAGATTTTTTTGACAAGATTTATTCGAATATTGTCGGTTTCAATGATTTTCATGAAATTCAAAAATATCGCTCATGAGCATTTTTTTTACTCTGGTATCGAAACTGTGAAACCTGCACAACGGAGATCCAGTGATAGCTAACCTGTACGCAGATCGTGTCAGGTTCCTGCAGCTGCAGCACAGCACATATATTGGGATCTACATCAAGCAAATCTAGTGGGCCATTAATACCAAGTATAATAACAGGCTGTAAGCGGGCTGAATGCTGAGATGGAGAGGAGAGAAGAGAAGCGGGCTGTAAACTTACAGTCGACTTGGGCACAAGAATCAAGAAATTTTGTGAGAGAGATGTATGGGTCATGTATTAATGATGAATGATTAATCATTGTATGAGTGAGCTAAGAGAATACAGTAAAAAATCTTATAGCTGGCTTGCAGGCTGTATTATTAGCCTTGCTCTTAAGAGAGTGGACAGACTCTGCAACCTGACTGTTTCTTCGGAATACAGCCTAGAGATTTCTCATCTCCTCTCCTCTGCTCTCATCTCCCTGCATGTGCTGCTCAGTGCTACCAAGGGGGACAAAAAAAAGATAATAAAGGAGAGAGAAACAGGGACCAGCTAGGATTGCCAAGAGAAGCATCTGTTCATCTGCAAACTGCATCTCACCATCGAATTTTTTGCATTTTTAATTTTATTTATTTAAAGATTTACAAAAAAATTTTCCGTTTCGAAATATTGCAGAAATAATCTCCTCTCGCCCTCTGGGAGGGCGAGTTATAAAAATCGCCCTCTTAGAGGGCGATTTTTCCGACGTCGTGGCAGACGGCCGTTGGACGCCGTCTGCCGCGTCGTTGCAATTTTGCAAAAAAGTCCCTTGCCGCCCTCGGCAAGGGCGTTTTTTAACTGTTCCGCAGGGGGCCGCCTGCAAAAGGGCGGTCAGCCTGGCAATTTTGTAGGCGGCCCCCTTGCCGCCCTTACAGAGGACGATTTTTGCCTGTACGGCAGGGGGCCACCTGTAAAAAGGATGATTTTTGAATTTGTATAAAGTTAAATTATTTTTACTTTATTTAAGTAAGGTTATACAAATATAACAATATTTGTAACATAAAAAACTATCAAAATATATGTAACGTTAAATATAATAAAACTAAGTTGATAATATAAATGTTGCCTTTTTTTTATAAACTTGATTAAACTTTTAAAAAGATTAATTTGAAAAAATCGAAACGACTTGTAATATGAAACATGCAACAGATAAATTGTAGTATTTTTTTTGTAAGAAAACAAATTTCCTTGTAATTTGCTACTGAAACAAATCAAAGCTGATCAGTTTTGTGTTCAGGATGAGAATATGAAAAAACTGCAACTACAACTATAGAGGGGTGTGGCAAATTTGCAGGCAGCCCCCTCGTCGCCCTTGCAGAGGGCGATTTTTGGCGTAATCTCGCCCTCTGCAAAGGCAATTTTTGGTCGGCTTCCCATAAAGCCCCAATGGCCCGAGGAAGTGCTCATTTCAACCGGTCACAATTGAAGGAAAAAAAAGAGAGGTGAGGAAGAAGGAGAAGAGCCACGAAGCGTTGTTGCTGTGCTTATTCGATCGCAGGTTAGTACAATATCCCGACGTATGGTTATATTTTGTATCGCATACTAGTGGAATTACCATGTATTTGAAATTTGTGAGTAGATCTGTAGCACTTAGATGTGGACCCTAGATTTTTTGCGAGTAGATCTATTGAAATTTGTGAGTAGATCTGTAGCACTTAGAAGTGTTAATAATTTTAGGTTAGATTTGTTGTGCACACGTTTGGTTTGTAGTAGTACTATATTTGATCGTATTAAGAGTGTTTACAATATTTGATAGTTGTTTTTTTAAACTGTAGGATGCCAAGGCATGGAAAAGCTACCAACTCAAGGTAATGTAAATCGTTTCTGTGATATTTTGTGTTATTCGTTGTGCATGAAATGAGGAATCCTAGATTAACGGGTTAGGGTGTTTCATTTATTGTTGACTTGTAGTTATCGCCCGAAGACTGGAAATGCCTTCAACCCATTGCCTTTGCCTAGCGGTGTTCCAGTGCCCATGTGCTGGTGCGGTGATCCTTGCAAGGTAGCCAAGTCCGATGAAGAGGAGACATACATGCAGAGATACTGGATGTGTGCCAATTTTGAGTTTGAGCCAACACCTGAGATACGCCGCATTAACTTAATGGTGAGGAACTGATGTTTTCTAATAATTATTTGGTGTATTAAGTAGTCTTGAACAACTTATTTGGTTAGTAAGCATTGCATTTGTTGCAGACCCCTCCACCGCTATGTGATTTTGAGCAGTGGATCGACACCGAGATCAAGCCGCAAAACAAGGAACGGTTGGAGTACATGCGGCAATGGGATGCAGAGCGCAAGGAGAAGATAGAGCAGAGACGCAAGGAGGAGGCTGCAGAAAAAGAGCACAAGGCTGAGGCGGAAAGGAGGCGTGTTGCTGCGTACAGGGAGGAGCGGGAGCGGAAGCTTGAGCGTGCGCGGCGAGCGAAGGCAGCAATGGAGGAGAATCCCGATGCGCAGAGGAAGGGAAAGTGGCCTCGTTGCACTCAGTAGTATGCACGAGTTGATAGTTGTATGGTGTATCGATGAATAATGTTTCGTACATTACAACCTCGCAACGTGTAGCGAACTAACGAACTTGAAATGTTATTTCGCGTGTCTTCCATTTTCCCTTCCCTTCTCGCCGTTGTACTCCGTTTGTGTTTTGCATTCACTTACTTTGATAGCGACCAATCGTAGCCCTCTGTTACGCGCCGAAAGTTTTTCGTCGTTTCGTTGAGTAGATGTAGCGAATGACATGAAATGTTTTCGTGACATATGAGTGCGGCGATCGAATAGAGTTATATACAAAGAGGTAACACAAAGTTACTAACTGTAAATATTACAAACATGTAGCACTAGTAGCCTACTGGCGAGGCCTCTTACCCCTACCCCTCCTAATGTGCCCTTGAGAGTACGTCAGCCTCTCAGCGGGCACGGCACGACCAGCGTGGACATCTGGTGCGGGCGTGTGCTGCGGCTGCTCCTGGCTCTGTGGTGGTGGTGCTCCACCAAGCTGAGAGGCGCCGACAACGTCCTGCTCTGGGTTCTCTAGGTCGTCGAAGTCGTCGCCCTCACCAGACCCGCTCGCACCGGACCCGCCCGCACCGGACCCGCCTGCCTGCGACGAAGACTCGCCCGAACGGAAAATCCCCGCCGGGTAGTATCCTCCTGCAGATGTCAAAAGTTAAGCAACATTCCGCCCAAATAGTACGTTTGTAGCACTCATCGGAGGACGCTTGCTCACCTGGCGGCTGACTGAAGGGTGGAGGGACGGACGAATCGCTCGCTCGAACAAAGGCCGACGTGCTGGGCGGAGTCGCGAACGGCCGAGGGATCGATGATCCACTCGCTCCAGCAGAGTGTCCTGTCGGCAGCGTCGGACCTAGTAGACATTCAGTTTGTAATAACATGGCGAAGGTTTCGCATAGTGAGAAGGTACGGAACTAACCTGTGGACGCACCAGCACCATGCGATGTCGATCTGTGGACGTGGAATAGCAGCTGCCGGTGGAGGTACCGCGTCCACGGCCGAACGACAAGAGAGGACGCGCAAGATCGAACGCATCTTCGTCTGCATCCGCTCGAACGTCAACCTCTGCTCAACGTCGTTTAGGTGTAGTCCAGCGTCCAACCTCAGCATCACCGCATTGATGTCGGCGTTCATGGCGCGTGCAGCGTCGACCTGCGGGAATCATTATTAATTAGGTTTGTCAGTCTCAGATGTACCAACCGCGTAGTACGAAAACAAGAAGTACGAGAAACATGGACATACTCCTGGTCACGGTGCACGGGGTAGGTGTCCCTGACGCCTGCCTGGTGTAGCTGTGGAGCGGCCGCGGTGAAGGTGACGCGGGCACGTGTGCGCGGCAAGTACCACCGAAGGTAGGTAGTGTAGTTCTCCTCCGAGTGTAGGTGGACCTCGGCAATCACCTCCTCGGTGGCTACTAACCAGTCCTCGATGTACGGCAAGATCCGAGGTGCCCACAGTGTCCCTGCGTGCTGTCCCCGTCGAGTCAACCTGCAAAGAACATAATGGTCATCGAACGTTCCGCGCGTAGTCGACATAACAATAGTAAAGGTAAAAGAGAAATACTCACTGGTGGTCCTGGGGCGCGACGGGTATCAGTACGTTCACTGGAAAGCCCTGCCTCAGTCCGAACTGCCTCATAACACGGTAAGGGCAGTGAGGCTCAACGAAGATGTCGAAAACCAACGGCACCACCGTCAACCAGTACGCCGCGTCACGCGTGCACAAGGCAGACAGACCTAGAGGTGCTCTCTCGGCGACCACGTGGTGCGTGTAGGGCTCCCAGACGACGTCCGAAGGCTGCAAACGGTCGAACTCGAAGACAAACTCCGGGTAGCTCCGTCTGACCTGGACGTGGGCGTAACGGCGCTGTGACACAAGGAGAACCAACTCGTCAGAACATCAGTCGCACATAATCTGAAATTTGAAATGAAAACAATTTGTACTTACGTTGCGGCGGCACTAGTACGTGCCCATCGTCGGCCCGTCGGCTGGGTGGTCGGCTGCCGGTCCTGAAGCGTACGAAGCGGTGTCGACGATCGGTCGGCCGATCGCGAACCGCTCAGCTGCCCAGAGCTGAATAAGGAGAGGGCAGCCCGCGAAAATCGCTCCAGGGTCCGTCTTGCAGCAGGCCTCGCACAGCGCACGGTACGTGGCTGCGAGGACTGCTGAACCCCAGCTCCACTGCGGCACGGCCCCTAGCTCCGCATCCGCGATCGCTCGGGCGTAGTGGATCAGGCCCCTGTCTACTGCGTGCCCGATGGTGCTGGTGAACATCACCCAGCCAAACATCCACAGTAGGTACGCCTCTAAGGACCGTCTGAGCGAGTACTCATCGGCGTCGGGGTGGAGCTGGTCGGTCTACAACAAAAAGCAAACGATGTTAAAACTCGTAAGATTTATAGGAAAGTAACAAATTGTACTTAGTTAAGCATTATTAGTTTTTAATCAATTAAAACCGATGCAAAGGGTTTGAAAATTTGCAGTTAGGCCCCTTGTCGCCCTCTGGAAGGGTGATTTTTCAAAATTGCCCTGTGCGAGGGCGATTGGGGATTAGTTTTGCAAATTTTTGAAACCTAAAATTATTTTTGCAAATCTTTAAAAAATAAAAATGAAAAATGCTAAAAATTCTAAAAGTTAACTTACTGTGAACTGCAGCAGCCAAGCCTTTGTAGGCCCGGCGGTGGTGTACATGTTCGGGGGAGCAACTCCAGGGAGCTCAGGTAGCCTCATCACGGGAGCGAATCGCTCCATGATATCCTCCCTCCAGCCACCCGCATCGTCCACTGGGCCGACAGCCTCCCCGGCCAGTGGAAGCCCAAGCAGGTACGCGACGTCCTGCAGCGTAGGTGCCATCTCCCCACAGGGGAGATGGAACGTGTGCGCCTCCGGCCGCCACCGATCTACCAAAGCAGCCAGCAGCGACCGGTCCGCATCCCAGCGCTTGGCCGGGTCGTTCTCATCCGCCCGCGCCTCAACAAGCCTGCATATCGCTATCAGGCCTGCCTCACGCAACCTGCGTACCGTCGAGTTCAACATTAGTACCACATATTTTCAAATAGCCAAAAAATGCCATCAAGTAATTAAGCTCTATCATACCACGGAACGTGTCGCGGATCGGCCCGCAACAACTCGTGCGACGGGCGTGGACGAAAGGTGGTAAGCTGCGCACCCTGCATCGCCGACAAGTACGAACAGTGGCTCCTGTCCAGTGCCCTACTGAGGAGAGCTGGTGTCTCGTCCGCCATACCTGCATACATAAGAGTGATTACAAATAAGCAATTGATAACGAAAAAAAACATTACACAAATTGTTCATTACAATGGTAATTCGTAACGCTAAAGGTACACTACACAAATGATAGCAATATTACAATAGTTCATGTCTCACAAGGATAAATATTACACACATGACAAATGACAACAGCATTATAATAGTTCATGTCTCACAAGGATAAATATTGCACACATGACAAATGACAACAACATTATAAATACTACATCAATTGGATCACCGCTAGACTAAAAGGCTGACAGGAATAATCAAGTCATTGCATCGCCAGCGGATGACGTAGTCGACGCACGAGAACGCCTAGGACGTGGTCGCCTCGTTGTTGTTCCTTCTCCCGATGGACGGCGGCCATCGGTTGCCTGTCCAGATAGATCAGAACCTGCGACGGTTGGAGATTGCGAATTCTTCGGGCATTTCTTGTAAGTATGCCCGCGCTCATCGCATTTGCTGCACCGTAGAGTCCTCCCCCTGCCTCCGACTCGTCCATGTCGTTTCTGATGCGTCTCGACTGACGCCGGCCCTTTTTCAGCCTTAACTTCGACGGATCTGGAATGTAGAACACCTGTGGCCTCATAGTTGTATAAGATCCAGATATCCCGAACCCATATATCTCCTCCTTCCATGTATGAAATATTGCTTCTTTCCTGTAGTAGGGTGACACATAGATATCGGGAAGTATGCCGCAATCCCCAGCTGCTGCAAGTACGTGTGAGCAAGGCAGATGTCTAAGCTTGGGCTTCATGCAGCTACAACTGCAACCGCCCTCCGCATGAAGCACACATTCCTGCACAGCTTGAACGCGGTTGATGCCGCGCCTTCGCCTGTCCACACACATGATGTCGGCCCCTGATTTTATAGCACAGGAAACCATATGTGTTTACAAATACCAATTCCCTGGATCGGTAGGTTGGTATACACACATTACAACTCTGGTACACATAGTCTGCATCGCATAGTCTTACAATACCAAATATTACATGGGAACCCGAGTAGGTTCTAATAGGCCGTGTCTGACCGGATACAATACCAAATAACATAGGATAGCGGAAGCGAGGCTGCGGCGGTCCATCTATACTCCACAGGCATCAACTGGGGATTAGTCCCTATGGTTCCTCCGTACCATCCCCCTCCTCAGGGATCAGTTCGACTGGCATGTCCTCATCATCAAGAGCTAAAAGGGTAGAATTATGCAAGGGTGAGTACCAACCGTACTCAGCAAGTCACCACTATAGAAATGCAACCAATGCATATAGGGGTCCAAGGCAGGTTTTAGTTTATTTGCGTAAAGCCAGTTTTCACAAGTTATTTTACAAGCCTATGGCCTAGCAGTTTTAACCATGAAAAGAATTGCCGCTATGTAAAGGTTGTCATTAATTAGAAGTTCCTTCATCACAATGTAACCTTCCCACGCATGGGGCAAGGTTACCCATGTTGTATTTATCCCAACTTCTTCTAACCAAATTAAAAACATGTGAGTCTAGTCAAGAGTAATACAAGTCCCGGCGCTCATTAACCGCGAGCACGGCTATTCGAATAGTTTAATTTACTCACACTGCAGTGGATGTACGCTTTTAATCCCACACTCCGTGACTCACCCAACACATGAGACTTGTCACGGCCCGGTTTTTCAGTTACCCTCGCATGGCGGCACCCGCTCCAAGGACTATGAATCCCCATTGCACCCCCGGCGCCACATTCCTACCTCGAGCCGGTTGTGAGGGGAGTCCTGGCGCTCCCGAGATTGAAGGTTACATCATACATATATAAAGCTTGACGTCATTAAACCACACACTTCCACATTTCCATACCGATATCCAGAACCTACCATGTCTGGGGTGCCACCCCACGAGAATAACCTAGTCCACCGGGTCTAACCCCACTCAAGAAGTGTGGTCGTACTCGGTTCGTTTCCTGCTTAGCTTCTTGACTCGGTCCTTAACTGACCAGGGTCGGCGGCTTACCGTTCCCAGAACCACCCATATTCTATCCGTGCCGCCCCAGTCGAAATCACTTTTGTTTAATTAAGTTTTTGGGTTTTCACAAAGGTTTTCATGCTGTGGGTGGCGCTTATGTCTCCACCCGATCTCTATCAATCACTCCCATCGAGTGATCAGTATAACCACATCCACATATCCCACATATGGAGTGTATAACGTCTATGTAAGCAGGGCTAAGCAGTGAGTAAATAATCACGCGTAAAGTAATATACTCAGGTAACAAAGGTGTGTAAATACATAAGGATAAACAATATCAAAGGTAAGGCTTTAAGCAAATGTGGGTACGCGTTTTATAATTAGCATGCAATTTTATTTGCAATCAACACATTTATAAAAATAGGATCAACATGTTCGAGGAAGGGGGCGTAGTGACTTGCCTTGCTCACTTGAGGGTTCGTTATCAATTGGCTCAATTTCCTCCTCGCAGATATACCCTGTCCGGTCGAATAATAACGTCACAACTACTCGCTAACACAAAAAGAGCCAAAAATTCCAAAAAGGAAAATAACCCAACCAGTGCCATTGCGTAGATCTTGATTTTTGAAAGATTTTGACGGAAGTTTTGTTCAAGTTCGACTTAAAACGAGGGAGATACGGATTTGGAGGATTAGCGGATTTTCTGAAATACGGAAATGGATTTATTAATTTGGAGAGGGATATTCTTGGGAATATCCTTTGGCTGAGGGGCTCAGAGGGGGGGGCATGTTGGACTTTTATTTTGGGAGTGCTTTGGCCTTAGCCCAAAGTGATGTAGGTCGGTTAGGGAGGTAATACAGACTTCAAGAGGAGAGTTGGGTGAATAGGGGGGGGTATAAATTAGACTTCGTTGAGGAGAGAGGCTGTTGGTGGGTTTCGGCCCGGAGGATATAATATAGACTTTTGCAGGAGGACTCTTACGGGCTCGGCCTTGAAAGGAGAGGGAGGGGATTTAGACCTGCGGTCAAAGGACCATGGAGAGAGAGAGAGAGTGGGGCCCACTGGCGGGTCCCACCTCTTTTCTTTTCCTCTTTCTTTTTTTTTCTTCTCCTCCTTCCTCCTTTTTCTCTCTCCTTCTTATCTTTTCTTCCTCTCTCTCTTCTCTTTCTTGCCTTCTCTGCTTGCCCCAGCCGGGTGAGAGACCGAAGGGCGCCGGCCGGGCTGAGGCGCTGCGAGGGCGGCGGAGCAGCACGCAGGCGGCGGGGACGGCGCGCAGGCGGCGGGGACGGCGCGCAGGCGGCACGGCGGCTGCGGCCAGGCGGCTCGGCTGCGGCCCGGCGGCTCGGTTGCGGCCGAGCGGGCGCGCGGCGCGGCTGGGAGCGGCGGCGTCGGCTCAGCAGCGCGGCGGGGTCGCGTCGCAGGCTCGGGGGCCTGGCCTTGGCATGGCCGGGAGGCCGGCAGGCGGCTGGGCAACGGTGCCTTGGCGTCGGCCGGGCACGGCTCTGGCGGGTGAGGCCGGGCGGCGTGCGGCAGCATGGCCGGGGTGGGCGCCGGCCGGGTGGCGGCTGGGCGGCGCGGCGTCTGTGGTGGCGCAGCACGCGGCGGGAGGCGGGTTGGCGCCGGCTCAGCTTGCGCGGCACGGCCCGGAGGTCGCAGTGCGTTGGCCCGAGCGGCGTCCTGCCGGTTGGAGCAGCCGGTTGCTCGGCAGAGGTGGCACGGCCGAGCGGAGGC